>BQNB010016516.1:0-71496 GCA_026074375.1 Tanacetum coccineum
TTCACTTTAATTTCCAACGATAAATTAAATCGCGTAAGCTAAAAATTATCATTCAATATAAACGGGCATCAAATGATTAAATGTTTAAATCAAGCAAGTGTTAAGTAATTATTTTGAGGATAATTATTAACTTTGTTCATTTTTATTTTTATTGGTTGCATAAAGTGATTACGTTTCGCGATAAAATACGTTTAGGCATACCCGGAACCACCAAAATGTTTCTACGCTTCAACAAATACCCACGATTATACCAATTACTCAAAAATTTAGAAAAAACATACTCCGTACATATACATTATAAAACCGGATTATGGCATGATCATATACAGAAATTACCTTTAAAAACACATCTCCATGTTTCATGGGATGTTTCAACTATTAGGGAACACACATTTTCTTCATACCTTGACTACTATTCTTCCTCAAGACCCTCATCTTGTCTTAGAAGACATCTATTTCATCTTTGACTAGCCTTGTGATTATATAGGAAGTATACTTGCAAGTAGTAACTCATTCAACACTTAACACTTTAGAAAAATCAAAACCATCTCTCCTTTTTTTATGCTGTAAGGGGAGTAATGTAAACAATGAAGAGGGACTCTCTTAGGCCCGCAAACGTGGTGGGAGTCCCCTTTTTGCTTTCTCTTAGGCCACGGCATCAAACACCCCATTTAGCAAATCCATAGCTTGATTTTCTAAGACCATACAAGCATTCACACATCATTCCTATGATAACCTAAGGTTTTTTGAAGGGTTGGTTAAGCAATTGCAAGGTTTAATCAAGTTATTGTAAGATTAGGGTTTGTATTTGGATTAGGGTTTCTTGGTTATGAAAGCTAGGGTTTAAAGTCTAAACAAGGGTTTAGAGCATATATCTCATCATCATACATCACTCTAAGGTTATCTAAAAGCTCTCATCTTTTCATAATTATGATTTTATGTGTATATATGTTCTATATAGTAAAATCACCATTTAGGACTTTTGAACCTGTAAAAAGGATTTTTACTTATGATTATGGATTTGTGCACTTTGACATATGATATATTGTTGGTAATATCATATTAAAATGGATATATAAGTATTATACCATGTTGGTTAAGTGTAAAAATGTATATATACAAATTAGGGTTTTTAAAGTCACTTAATAAGTTTCAAGTAAAAGTGGGGTAAATGACTTGATAATCTTGTTCATGGACTTTTATTTATGTTATATGGATGCTAAAATGATGTTATAATGGAAGTATAAGTCTTGTACACTATTGGTTTATGTATAAAAAGTCTATGTACAAACTTGTTAAATTAGGGTTTTACTTATAAACTTGTAATTAAAAGTTACCAAGTAAGTTGTGATTTAATGGTGTTATAAAGGACTTGATAATATGGACTCATGGACAAGATATGGACATTATTATAAGTAACACATATGATAAATAAGACTATAAAGACTTGTGGTAATTTACTAAATTGAAAAGTGTATAAAACAAGTTATATAAATAAGTATACAAATGGATTCCAAAAGGGCTGTTTGATTTCGAATTCAAGACAGTAGGTTTGACATTTTATAAAGATAGTACACCTCATGACGATTCTAAAAAGGTAAGAAACTCGAAAAACGGATTAATAACGAAAAGATACGATAAATATACGTTTTACGTTAATACCGGATTTATAAAATAAATTTTATAAAAAGTTACTGTTCATCAGGGACATTTATTTTGGAAAACCTCATTTATATGATAGAACTTTTAATTACGAGAACGTGCTTGAAATAATTACTAAAAACGAAGCTAAAACGAATAAAATACGACGTTTACGATAATTAAAGTTTATAAAAGTAATTTTATAAACTATGAACAGTAAAATTTACTATTCATGACAGAAACATATATTTTGAAAACATCAATAAATTGATAGAACTTTCAATAACGAAGACGTACTCGAAAGAATCGCTAAAAACGAAAATACGACATTTACGGGTTTTACGTTAATTAAATTTATAAACATAAGTTTATAACTTATATGAACAGTAAAAATCACTGTTCATCAGAGGACTAAAGATATGAAAACGTCAACTTTCGATAACTCGTCTTAATACAAAAGCGTGGACATAAGAAACGCAAGAAACAGACTTGAAACGTGAAAGTTATGTCATTTTTACCAAAGGTGTATTTTAAACGTTTTAACTTTATAAATATAATTTCACTAAAACGGTTAGATGGTGATTGAGATATATAGAATTATACATGGTAGTAGTTACCCAATGCGATTAGTACTTATACGACATATGATTAATTAGGTTGCACTCGGGCGTATTTGTGACGCATTTGATTTACATTGTTAGACTCATCCACTCGAGGTGAGTTCATAGCCCCACATTTTACATTTTACAATGATTTATAAGTTTTAGAGTGAGAACATTCTTTTTTTTACATTTGGACACAAGTAACTTTGAAATACTTACTGTTTTGGATATTGCATACCATGCAATACTTACTGTTTTGGATATTGTATACCATGCAATACTTACTGTTCTGGATATTGTATACCATGCAACACTTACTGTTTTGAATATTGTATACCATGCAATACTTACTGTTTTGGATATTGTATACCATGCAATACACACTCTAAACAATTGCGTCCTACACTCATACAATTTACAAACCTATGAATTCACCAATATTATTGTTGACATTTTAAAGCATGTGTTCTCAGGAGATCAATGAGGTACAAGACAAGAGATACATTGGTGTTCGTTAATTTGGAAGTCATTTGCATTAAAGATTTGGTTGCATTACATTTTGGAGAAACTTTTATTATAAACTGGAATCTTTGTATAATTTAATAATGAACAAGTAAAGCTTCGAGCTTTTGTACCAAACATTTTGCTAAATCCAATGTATCGGTTTTAAACGACACTTTTAAAAGTCGTTCTTATATATCTTGTGCTGTTGATCTATGAAGTAACGCTCCTAAACCCATATTCTGCTGCGACCCATTTTAGGGGTGTTGCAGGTTTCATTTTTGTAGACGTTTTGACGAGTTGCTGGATTTACGATTTAAAGTGTCCTAGCTCATCAAACGTTTACTACATGACCTCTGGATTATGATAGCCCGAACAGTGATGCGATATTTTTCACAAACTAATAAACCAAAACTATTCACGTTAAACTTTATAAAATAAAGTTTTAAAATATAAACAATCGAACTAAGACTTGACATATTAACCAAGGTTGTGTGATGAAGCCATTTACTTCCATTTGAATCACTTTTCCCATAAATCAGATTTTCCTATTAAAGGTGAGTTCATAGTCCCACTTTTATATGTTTTCCAAATCCCGTGGGGAGATACTTGCTATAAACCATGAATACAAGTATTTTCAAACTGTATGTTATCCTAATATATTATTGCCTAAGTTACCTCCATTGCCAATGTCCCTTATATCATGAACCATTAATCACCGTAACGTGAACGCGAATATATGTGGATAGATCTATCGGGATTGACGAATCCCATTTGTGTTTACCATTAAGGTAACCAAGCGCACTATATTTGAGAAATGATAGGTAATTGGCAAATTACCTTTCCAAAAGGACATTTGTTCCTTAAATATCATTGATATGATTTCCATGTTAACGTTTGAATGTCATGAGCTTAGTGCAATAATATTGTTTTCCATGATAATTGTAATTATGAAATTATTACCATTTACGTTAACTTGTATTCAACCATTATATTATAAACATGTGAATTTCACTCAGCCTTTGTGTTGACCCTTTTAGCATGTTTATCTCAAGTAATTACCAGTTTAAGGCACATAGTGGCATGGACTTGAAGACGTCCAAACCTGTTATCATTCAAGCACTATGTTTTATATCTATTTTGGGACCTCCTTTTGTAAAACTTTGAAATATTATTGAATGATAACTAAATTTTCCAAAACGTCTCTTTATGAGTCGTTTCTATGATTATGACTGTTGATTCATGAAGTAATACCCCAATTTAGCTTCCGCTGCTATGTTGAAATATCGGGGTGTTAAAGATTGGCATCAAGAGCCAGAGTTATAGAGAACAAGGTTAAAACCTAAACTATAACTACTTTTTCCATCTAAGAAACTCCTTCATGCCACTACATTTTTCCTGAACATTGTGTGTAAGAGATTTGCTTGGCAGATGATACATAATTGTTAGTTAAATATAAATGATTTATGTTTATTTCCACTAGGTTGTTACAGAGTTATGTCTACACCCACCCATCCTATTATCATCATATCCGATTCTGACGTTAAGGATGCTTTTTCCTCTACAGGCTACATCTCGGCTTCACCAGACTATTCCCCAGCCTCACCGGGAAACACCTCTTCTGACTCCAAAACTGAGTCTGACCCTTCAGAGGATCTATTTGAGGATCGTTCAGCCCCACTAGCCATCACACCTTTTCCTAATGATCTGTATATACAGATCAGACGAGTGTATTATGATACTAATGAGGAATCATCTGATTCATTATCCCCATCCACTATTCTACCACCACCTGCACCAGTTTGTCCCTGTAGAAAGGCCTGACTTCTACAACCTTTTAAGCCTGAACCTTTCATGCAGCCATTTAGGTATCACCCAAATGGTATGAATTTTATTCACACGGCCCAGAAGAGGGTACGTGCACCACAAGCTCATATTGCTTCACCACCTGTTTTGCCTTCACCTCTAGTAGTACCATCATCACCATTATATCATCCCCGAGACTCTGTCCCTGAGGAGATTATGCCACTTCAGAAATGAGCCCACTTCCTATCACCACCATCTTCCCCTACTAATCTTTCTGTCCCACCTCGGGTATTTGAGATTGGAGAGAATTCTCAGACTGCTGCAGCTCAACAGCCCACCATTCTTACCCTTATGACGCGTCTGGAGCGCCATAAAGAACAGATCGATACCATTTTGAATCACTTAGATGAGTTTCCCATTGAACGCATTGAGCAGATAGAGTATGGTATAGAAGGTCTTGTTTATGGCCGAGTAATCATACAAGGAGATTTTGACAGACTAGAGACCGAGCTTCAAGAAGCCCGTACTCAGATTACTGGATTTCAGAGAGAGCAGATAAAGCATGATGACGAGATTGTTCTTACTCGCGTTAGGATTTCCACTCTGGAGATACTCAACGAGGATATCTAGGTTGGCCACCAATCAGACATGAAGAGTCTACTAGACACGATCCTTGAGCTTAAGAACCACAAGGGAGGACCACTAAGCTACTAGAATAGATCCTTGTCATTTATAGCTTTTGTTTCAAATCCAACTACGGGATGTGTGGCATAAATATCAACACTTGCAATATTTTGTTATGTAAAATATTTGGACAAGTTATTTATGACATATGTGATTGTGATTCTGTTATACCTCGCTGTTTCATGATATAGATTTATGTGTGTTGTGGTTATCAATCCTATATCCTGTATTATGATCATTCATGTATTGTATCTTTATGTATTCAGGTTACTATGGCACTCTTACCACTAGTTTTTCTTGAACCTTTGTATCAAGATATCATGGCTATGGTTAATGCTCAAGATATTGAACATATTATCCAACCTATGCCACCTAGAGACACTGACCCTCCTATTGGATCACCCATTCCATCATCTCCGTCTTCATCAGTAGGATCTTCATCACCGGTCAGGTCAACTATACCACCACCAGACTATCCCTTTGATGAGTCTATCTTTGCGGAGTTAGATAACTCATTGTAGATCATACCGCGACCACTGGGAAGTAAACCAGTCCCCGAGGAACCTAATGAGTCAGATGCTTGTTAGAGTGCTCATCTATGGAAGTCTTAGATTCCAAAATTTTCCGTTATATCCTGCAATGTAATATCATAGGATGTGTATTTTATTGTTAGAACTTATACCGAATAAAAATCTATGTCAAATGATTTCAATATCACTATGTATGAAAATTTTGATTATTATACAATGACTTGTGATATGACTATATCATTGTATGGATTCTTATTTTGTGTTGTCTTGTAAATGTTGATAGAATGGCTCCTAGGAGGAAATCAACATCTACAGCACCAGCCATGACTTAGGCCGCCATCAGGAAACTAGTTGCTAATAGTGTTGCTGCAGCTTTAGAGGCATAAGCTGCTACCATGGCAAATGCGAACAATACCTATAGGAACACTCGAGAAGGTGAAACTCCTGTAGCAAGAAAATGTAGCTACAAAGAGTTTAAGAGCTGCCAACCTTCCCATTTCAAAGGTACAGAAAGGGCTATTAGCCTCATCCGCTGGTTTGAACGAACTGAATCGGTATTTCTCAGCAATAACTGTACCGAAGACAGTAAAGTAAAATTTGCTATTGGTACTCTGACCGAGGACGCTTTGTCCTGGTGGAATTTATTCGCCCAGCCTATTAGAATAGAGGAAGCTTACAAGACCACCTGGTCTGAATTGAAGAAGCTCTTAACAAAGAAGTATTGTCCTCGAACTGAGGTCAAGAAAATAGAGGATGAATTTTACAGCCCGACTGTAAAAGGGAATGATCTCAAGACTTACGTTAGAAGATTCTAGGAGTTGGTAGTCTTATGTCCAACTATGGTACCAAATTATGAGAAACTTATGGAAGTCTTCATCGGGGGATTACCCAGAAGTATTGAAGGAAATGTTACCGCTTTAAAGCCTCAAACTTTGGAGGAAGCCATTACCATAGCCCAAAGGCTAATGGATCAGGTAACAAAGCACGGTTCTATGCAAGGAACCAATGGTCACAAACAAAAGTTTGATGATAGAAGAACCTTCATCAACAACAACAACTACCACAATAACCGCAACAACAGCAACAACAACAACAACCACAACAATGATCACCACCAACAGCAGAATAGAAGGCAAAAAGCCGTCAGGGCTTATGCTGCCACCCCAACATTAGATACCACATATAACATTGAAATGGCCGATGGAAACCTAGTAGGCACTAATACCGTTATCCAGGGTTGCACCCTGATTTTGTTAAACCAACCCTTAAAAATTTACCTCATGCCGATTAAACTCGATAGTTTCAACGTCGTCATTGGTATGGACTGGTTGTCCAAATATCATACGAAAATTATCTGTGACGAGAAAGTCGTCCACATCCTAATCGACGGTGAAACTTTGATCATTCGAGGTGATCAAAGTAAAACCCGACTAAGCCTCATATCCTATATTAAAACTGAAAGATATATATCCAGGGGATGTTAAGTTTTCATAGCCCAAGTAATGGAGAAGAAGTCAGACGAAAGACGACTGGAAGATATACCAGTAGTCAGAGAATTCGCGAAAGTTTTTCCTAAAGACCTACCCGGCCTTCCTCTGGTTTGCCAAGTAGAATTCCGAATCGATTTGATTCCAGGAGCGGCACCAGTGGCCCGTGCACCCTACAAATTAGTTCCTTTAGAAATGTAGGAACTATCTGACCAACTACAATAGTTAGCACATAAAGGTTTTATCCGACCAAGTACTTCGCCTTGGGAAGCTCCTGTCTTATTTGTTAAAAATAAAGACGGATCTTTCAGAATGTGTATCAATTACCGGGAGCTAAATAAACTCACCGTAAAGAATCGTTAACCATTACCCAGGATCGATGATTTATTCAACCAGCTTCAAGGTTCGAGTGTTTACTCGAAAATTGACTTGAGATCAGGCTATCACCAACTGAGAGTCAGGGACGAAGATATTCCTAAGACTGCTTTCAAAACGCGGTACAGACACTACGAATTCCAAGTGATGCCATTTGGTTTAACCAACGCACCTGCTGCGTTCATGGATCTCATGAACCGTGTGTGCAAACCATACTTAGATAAATTTGTAATAGTGTTCATCGATGATATTCTCATCTACTCCAGCAATAAAGTAGAACACAAAGATCACCTGAGAACAATCCTATAATTACTAAAAAAGGAGAAATTATATGCCAAGTTCTCCAAATGTGATTTCTGGATTAGTATCGTGCAATTTCTCAGGCATGTGATTGACAGTCAAGGAATTCACATTGACCCCGCCAAGATTAAAGCAGTCAAAGATTGGGCATCTCCTACCACACCCACAGAGATACGCCAATTCTTAGGACTCGCCGGCTGAATTAACCCAGAAAAACAAGAAGTATAGCTGGGGAAAAGACCAAGAGTCAGCCTTCTAACTGCTAAAACAGAAGCTTTGTGAAGCTCCAATATTAGCATTACCAGAAAGAGACGATGATTTTGTCGTTTACTGTGATGCATCACTCCAAGGTCTGGGAGCGGTGTTAATGCAAAGAGAAAAAGTTATTGCATATGCCTCCCGACAACTCAAGCCTCATGAAGAGAACTATACCACACACGACCTCAAATTAGGAGAGTAGTGTACTCTCTTAAAATTTGGAGACACTATCTGTATGGCATAAAGTGTACCATGTTCACTGATCATAAAAGCCTTCAACATATCCTTGATCAGAAAGAGTTGAACATGAGGCAACGCCGTTGGTTAGAATCGTTCGCAGATTATGATTGTGAAATTTGTTACCATCCTGGAAAGGCAAATGTTGTAGCAGATGCCTTAAGCCAGAAGGAACGAATCAAACCACTTCGAGTTAGGGCATTAGTCATGACCCTTCACCTAAATTTACCATCATAAATCCTCGAAGCCCAAACCCAGGCGATTAAAGAAGAGAACATCGAAGCAGAGTACCTATGAGGAATGGACAAAGCATTTGAAGTACGTCCTTATGGAACTCGTTGTATCAAGAACCGAAGCTGGTTACCAAACTTTGGTGGTTTGAGGGACTTGATCATACATGAGTCTCATAAATCAAAGTATTCCATCCACTCAGGTTCTGACAAGATGTATCAAGATCTAAAGAAACACTATTGGTGGCCTAACATGAAGGCGATCATCGTTTAATATGTTGGCAAGTGTTTGACATGCTTTAAGGTTAAAGCAGAATGTCAGAAACCATCCGGCTTACTGGTACAACCAAAGATTCCTACATGGAAATTGGAAAGAATAACGATGGACTTCGTTACAAAACTACCCAAAACATCAAGCGGACATGACACAATTTAGTCATTGTAGACCGCCTTACCAAATCAGTGCATTTCATCCACACCAGAGAGACAGATAGTATGGAAACCCTTACAAGGTTGTATATAAAGGAGATAGTTCCACGGCATGGAGTGCCGATATCCATCATCTCAGACCGTGACAGTAATTTCACATCCAGATTCTGGCAGTCAATGCAGAGGGCTTTGGGTACTCAATTAGACATGAGTACGACATATCATCCCCAGAATGATGGACAAAGTGAAAGAACCATTCAAACACTCGAAGACATGCTTCGAGCCGGTGTTATAGATTTTAGAAAAGGATGGGAGAGACACTTACCACGGGTAGAATTTTCCTACAATAATAGTTACCATGCCAGTATTAAGGTAGCACCATTCGAGGCACTTTATGGTCGAAAGTGTCGATCACCTGTCTGCTGGGCTGAAGTTAGAGATGTCCAACTGACGAGACCAAAGATAATCGATGAAACCACCAAAAAGATAGTACAAATCTGACAACGCTTGTAAGCTGCAAGAGACCGGCAACGGAGTTATGCCAATGTAAGGTGAAAGCCTTTGGAATTACAAGTTGGAAATCGTGTTATGCAAAAAGTGCCACATTGGAAAGGTGTCATCCGATTTAGAAAGCGAGGAAAGCTTAACCCCCGATACATTGGACCATTTAAGATCCTTGATAGGGTCGGCCCAGTGGCCTACAGACTTGAGCTTCCTGAAGAACTCAGTAATGTCTACAGTACCTTCCACGTTTCTAATTTAAATAAATGCCTATCTGATGAATCCCTTGTCATTCTAATGAAAGAGCTTCGGCTCGATGACAAACTCAACTTTGTGGAAGAACTAGTAGAGATCATGGATCGAGTAGTCAAACAATTGAAACAAAGTCGTATCTTTATAGTCAAAGTAAGATGAAACTCTAACAGAGGACCGGAATTTACGTGGGAACGCGAAGATCAAATTCGTGCCAAGTATCCACATCTATTTCCAAACACCACTCTGACTTCCAACTAAATCTCGGGATGAGATTCCTTTAAGGATGGGAGACTATAACAACCCATAATTTTCCACAATACTATTTTAAGGTAATATTTCACTTATTGTATTTAATACAACCATTTTCACAGATATTTTTTTTTATATCAATGTATTTGATATTCCATTCAATTATGTAACATAACTTACATTTCCAAATAAACGAGCTCACGCACCTACCAACACCAACTCCATTAATGTTTATGTCAAGTAAACATTGTAATATGTCAAGTAATACGTTCTGATATCCATTTTACCATGTATGTTATTTATTTAACATACCATCCAAAATGTTTAACATAAAAAGGATTTTACACGTTAAAGTTTATACCTAAACCCTAACCACATGTATTTTATAAGCAATCCAAATGTACTAACCAATAAGGTGTACGTACAAGTTAACCATGCACAAGATTTAAACCATTTCCCTCTAAATTCTTATAAGCCATTTGTACCATCTTTTAAGCATAAGTTACAACTCTTCCAAGCACCATAATTGAATCATTTCTTCCCTCCACTCCACCTCATGCTTGTATAAACTAAACAAAACTCTAACCAAAGCCCTAACTAGTTGAACTAGCTATTAAACAAGCTAAGATCAAGATTGATTTTCTTTACCATGACTCACCACCTTGTCACCACCTTGTCATCACCCTTTCACCACCAAGTCGACACCTCACTACCACCTTGTCACCTCCTTGGTTATTCGAACCCCTCCTATCACCTTACACCTCTTTAAGCTAGAACACTAGCTTCTATTAGTCACTACATCACCATATACCTTTCTAAGCTAGAAACCTAGCTTCCATTAGTCATTATACCTTGATAAGGATGCAAGACTTAGCAATCTTAACTTCATTGCCCTATAAATACTTGAACCACATACACATTCTTAAAACACATAATTTTATCAAACACTTTCACTTGTTCTTGACCTATTTCGAGCTAAAGAAAAGAAAGGAAGGAGTATAAGCCAAGGAAGGAATCAAAGTGTAAGATAGAAGGGTTCTTGATTCATCTCTAAGGACAACTCGATCCATAGCAAGCCATTCAAACCATTATAAGTACTAGTAAGTCATATAACTCGTTCAATAAGCTTTTGATGTGTTATAGATTATTTATAAGCTTTGATTGAGCCACTTGTATAAGCTAAAACTCTTTTGAGACTTCTAAACCAAACCATTTAAACTTCATCAATAAGCTAGCTAAAGCTTATTTGAACCAATAACTCTAAATACATCTTTTATAATCACTTGTATAAGCCCTTGAACCATAAACTCATTTGTTTGATTTTCCTAAATCAAACGTGCCCTTTAAAGCTTTAAAAATCATTTTTGCATTCCTATAAGCTATAAGCTATAAGCTATAAGATGATCTCAAAAGCTATTTAAATAAGCTATACAATCATTTCTACAAGCTTTGAAACTTGTATACTTTTTATGCCAAAACTATAAATATCCTAAACTTAAACTATAAGGACCTGTTTTGCCAAAACTCTAAATTTGTGGTTAAATTAATAAATTCATTTAATTATAAAATGAAAAGGATTAGTTTTGTAAAACTATTTATCCCAAGGGGTATATATTCCCATTTTTGAAATTATATGGATATAAAGCATAACATTTTCATATTAATAAACAAAAATATATTTAAACGTTATAAAACTGGATTTTATTAAAACCAGACACACCTAGCATTTCACTTATTGATCAAAACACTTATAAACAAGTTATGTTATATATTTAACATAATTTATCATCCACTAACTTTTAGAGAAACCTAAAAACATAAAATCCTATCATTTATATTCTCCCACTTAAACTATAAACGTAGCACGTTAATAGGGAATTTCATGTGAAGGGTTTTATTTAGGTAGACGTTTTGACGAGTTGCTGGATTTACGATTTAAAGTGTCCTAGCTCCTCAAACATTTACTACATGACCTCTGGATTATGATAGCCCGAACAGTGATGCGATATTTTTCACAAACTAATAAACCAAAACTATTCACGTTAAACTTTATGAAATAAAGTTTTGAAATATAAACAATCGAACTAAGACTTGACATATTAACCCAGGTTGCGTGATGAAGCCGTTTACTTCCATTTGAATCACTTTTCCCATCAATCAGATTTTCCTATTAAAGGTGAGTTCATAGTCCCACTTTTATATGTTTTCTAAATCTCGTGGGGAGATACATGCTATAAACCATGAATACAAGTATTTTCCAAACTGTATGCTATCCTGATATATTATTTCCTTAGTTACCTCCATTGCCAATGTCCCTTATATCATGAACCATTAATCACCGTAACGTGAACGTGAATATATATGGATAGATCTATCGGGATTGACAAATCCCATTTGTGTTTACCAGTAAGGTAACCAAGCGCACTATATTTAAGAAATAATAGGTAATTGGCAAATTACCTTTCCAAAAGGACATTTGTTCCTTAAATATCATTGATATGATTTCCATGTTAATGTTTGAGTGTCATGAGCTTAGTGCAATATTATTGTTTTCCATGATAATTGTTATTATGCAATTTTTACCATTTATGTTAACTTGTTTTCAACCATTATATTATAAACCTGTGAATTTCACTCAACTTTTGTGTTGACCCTTTTAGCATGTTTATCTTAGGTAATTAGCAGTTTAAGGCACGGAGTAACATGTACTAGAAGACATCCAAACCTGTTATCATTCAAGCACTATGTTTTATATCTATTTTAGGACCTCCTTTTGTAAAACTCTAAAATATAATTGAATGATGACTAAATTTTCCAAAACTTCTCTTTACAAGTCATTTTCTATGATTATGATTGTTGATTCATGAAGTAATACCCCAATTTAGCTTCCGCTGCTATGTTAAAATATTGGGGTGTTAAAGCTATTGATCCTGATATTTTTACTTATAAGATAGATGTTTAGGAATGTTATGAAGAGGTAGTATACAGGATGACAGAGCAAGGGGACCCATGGAAAATTGAAGAAATGGATGAAGCAAATATAGAACAAAACATAGACCTCACACCTGTAAGGAAACCTAAGGTACATTGGTGTAAGGTTATCTCACAAGAAAAAGAAAGTGGGCACGAGTACTGGGCATCATGTGACCCATATAGCGACATATGTGATGGGGGAGACTCGCCCGATGATAAGAAGAAATGTTATTGGGAAAGCATAAACGATAGTGAGCGATTAGATCTAACCTGGGAAAGACTAAGCCTAAATGATTAGATGAAAATAAGTTATGGAAAAGTATGCAAGATGACTAGGGAAAGAATCCTCAAGGATCATTGGAGAGAAAGGTTCGTAGATAAGGATGATGACACTAAGGAAAATTTGGAGGACCCGGAGGAATGCTGGGAAGATAAAACATACGCAATAATAGGGGTTTTTCATGATAAATTAAATGATGATTGGTTTAATGGGACAAGTGAAGACGAGGATGATTTCAAAGGAATAATTGATTATTTAGGCAAAATCTTACAACAGATTCATTAACCTTGATGATGAAGCCTATGAAAGTGCAAATTGCTAGGAATTACTTATAGAAAACCATCTCTAATCTTGATCGAAAAAGTTAAAGTAATTAGATACACTATTCGCCTAGGGGAAACTTACATAAAAATAAAGGTCATAGGGATTGATGAAATACCAAGAACTAGGGACAATGTTGCTGCAATAAGAGTCGGGTTGATGATAGCCAAGGATGGAAGTGGCCACGCAAAAACGTAGAGCACATCTAAGTCTAACTTAAAGACTTGATTAATAAACAAAAGTGCTTGTCGGGAGACAACCCATCTTTTTAGTAATAGAATTCATCTAAATTTCAGCACTTTAGTTTGTTTGTATGTTTCTTACTTAGTTTTGCAGGTTCTCACAGCATGGAAATGGAATTCGAGGTCACATCAACTCATATTCATGTGGTAAAAATGTTTTTGTTTGGGCGTAACCACTTTAGTTACGCCGTAACAATTGTATTTACGGTCTAACCTTCTCTATCATTACGCCGTAACCTTATTTTGCCAAAATTTTCAAAATTATTTTTCCACATTGTTACGGCGTAACTCATTTCATGATTACGCCATAACCCCTTCCTGAAAACCTTAATTAAGGTCGAAAGAGTTATAAAACCATGTATAATTAAATGAACTTTGTGGGTACATTATCTAGAAACCCTCACGAGACTTCGCTCGTCCACTTGGGCCACCAAGTGGTTTAAAAAGCATGTTGCATATGCAAAATGCAACTGTGATTCCTACGAAAGCGAGTTAGGTTTTCTTGTATAATTTTGTATTGAACGTTTAATGCTTTTAGTTTATCTAGTTATTTCAGGGGACATAAGTTTGCTCAGGGTACGCTTGTCAAGAGTTCAGCTCTTGCAATTATCATCTGGAGTATAGAGCAATGCTCAAGGGAGTCTCTTGTTCTAATTCTACTCTTATCTTTGAATTTCATTTCCTTAAATGTACAATAGGGACATTGTACAAACCAAGTGGGGAGATGGGAGTAGAATTACCACTTGACCAATATTAACCTTTGATTTTCTAGTTTTCCTTTGAAAAAGTATGCCAATTTTAAAAAATTTTGACATGTTTTTCTTACTAAACTGGAATAAATCTTTGTCGAGCGCACTATTACCCTTTATTTCAATTGTTGAAGTTAAGCCTAATGATTCCGTTTTCATCTATTATACAAAAATCCACCAAAAATATAAGTGTGTCGGTTGTATTATAGACTTTAGAACTTGGCCTATACATCATTTCGAGACCTAATTGATTAGCTAGATAGACTGTTCAAGAAGGAAACATTTATGAATTTACCCCCAAATAGCCTATATGTGTATGTTTATCGACTTGTTACACTGACTTGTTGACCCCTTGTGTTGAACCCCTTGTTACACTTATTTTTAGTATAAGATACCCATAGATCACCCTGTTGAGCCAATCTTTGTTTTCAACCCAATATGTTAATGTTTCGTTACACCATTTCGCCTTAGCCAACCCTATAGTCTATATATTTTTATGTTAAAATTCCTAGCTACTTATATCTATGGTTTGGGGAAATGAGCACGAAAATTTTGTGCGTTCGTGGAAGACCTATCACTCTTGATCTATGAAGACCCCCTGTATCATCACTTTCGATATTGTTCATCTCAAGTGGGGGGATATGTATGTTGTATGATTGAAAAAAAGTAGTTAGTGTAAAGCTTTGTATGTTTATGTTGGTTACGTATTATAAAACCAACAAGTTGTTTATAATATGGAGATGGTGAAACTATAAGCCATCTGTATGATTTTGAAGGTTGGGCTAGTTTTTCATTTCAAAGACGGATTTCATTATTACATCTTAGACTAGCCCATTATTATGATCATATTTCCGCACTTAGATACTTGGATTGATGGATGGATGGTAGCCGGTTATGACAACCTTCGATTATTTAGACTATTTGTTTTGTGTATTTTGTTTAACACCAATTAAATGTGAATCCCATGTCTTATCCTACCCTTTGCAATAATTCTAACCTTTAGCATGCTCGAGTTAAGGAAAGAGCAATCACATGTGTCTCGTCCATGGACTTGGCTGATCATGTGTGGTTTTGTCGCCTTTTCTGGATCAGTGGTATCGAAAAGAATCAATCACATGTTTAAACCCGTGTGTGTAACCCATGTTGCCTTTAAAAGTTGTTTAGACCCTAATTCTAACTGGTGTAGATTTGTGTACTTTCCAAGCTTATGATAGAATACATGCTATGACAGTGTAGTTGATTGATCACCCCGAAAATGAAACACTTAGACTAGTAAGAGAGTTGAGTGATTTTGATCCCCTTTTCGTGAGGTGTTCGGCTTTAATGGTTTCTAGCATAAGTAAATTATGAATTCATTTCTCTCAGTTAAATTAGGGAAATATTTTTATAAATTATTCTAAGAATTCTACTTGAGGGAAAGTAGAAGTCAAGTGGGGGGAGATTTGATAACATTAATAGTTAATACTTTTTAGTATCAAAATCCCTATCAAAATGGTTGTAATTATTATATAAATACCTAGAAATGATACTTAATCACTTCATATTTCGTTTGCATGAAGAACACAAGCATTGGAGCAAGAGGCGCAGGATTTGGACGTGGAACAAAAGCAAATGAAGATGCTCAAGGCTATTTACGACGTAACCTCCCCACAGGAGTTACGCGGTAACCATGATTAAAGAAGGAATGAGTCAGAACCATAGTCACTGCATAACCATGATGTTACGATTAGGTCATAACATACCACGTTAAAGAAGGATGACTTATCCTAGTCATAGTTATGATGTAACATGAACGCTTTAGTTATGTCATAACACAATTTAAGCCTGCTTAATGAAAGTCCACATTAGCATGATTATGTCATAACCTACTACATAAGTTACGGCATAACCAAATCAAAACTTATAATAGAGCCCTCATTCTTCACATTCGACATGAACCCTTCCACCATAGTATAAAGGGGCGAACCAAGCTTCCATAGGTCGAAGAATTCCACCAAAAGTCCAAGGAAGAAATCACATCACTTAATTTTGTATTTGATCGTTCATAAACGCATACTGTAAGACTAATCATGATTCAATCCATCATTCCTTTCATTTACTCTTGCTGTATTGTTACCATGAGCGGCTAAGCACTTCTAGTGCTGGCCTAGTTATGAATTTACTGTTGTTATGTTGAATATTTCCTGATTAATTATCGCTTTATTAGATATCCTTATAGCCTATCATTGATCCCTGAGTTTTGGTAGTGTTGTGGGTGGTTTAGATCCTGTTAGTTCTGATATTAAGCATACTAGTTGAACATAGGGTTAACAGGGTACTAGGGTAGGTTGGCATTTATCCCTAGTGTAGGAATTAATCAATTTACCGCCTCTATCAAAGAGGGTTTATAATCTATCTAGGTTATAGGCAGGTCTATAGGATAGTTAGGGGTTTAATCATTGCAACTTGGATGCCCTACCTTTGTGACTTGCAGGGGATTTAGGATCGCAAGAAATATAGGTGATGAGGTGTCATTTTATACACTTTTCTAGGGTCATTTAACCCCCTAAATCGTGCATTTATGCCCAAAATAGGTACTTAATCGTTCCCTTTTAGGTATTTAGCATTTGGAAGGTATTTAGAGGAAATACACGTGACTTGGGCTCATTTTAAGAAGAAACGAACAAGACTACGGACCAACACCAAGACTCTTGAAGATTTGTGCTTACAGAGCCTAGAGACGGCGTCACCAACTCTACACGACACCATCACAACCCACTTAGTGACGGCGTCACAACATTTCATGACAGCGTCAGCACGCACCGACTCGCATACAGATCTAGAAGATTCTACTTATGATGGTGTCACAATTAAAACGCGACGCCATCGTAGCGATTTATCTATATATACAAATCCGTTTTTAGGGTTTTAAAGGTGTAACTTTAGAGTAAAAGAAAGGGATGAACCCTAGTTCGTTTAGCAGTTGTTAGGGATGATTTTAGGGCCTCAAAACACTATTGTACTTCATTCAATTCATGTTTTAATCAAGTAAGACTATCTTAATCATTCAATATGTCTTGTTTTCTGATTCTTATTTTCTCTTGCTTTATCTTTAACATGCTTGGCTAAACCTTCTATTGTGTTCATTTATGATTGTATGAAACCTAGAATGTAGATCTTAGTAGTGTTGCTTCTTGTGATGAATATGCATGTTAGGTCTTAGAAAACCAGCTTTTGTCTATATCGTTGTTGATATGTCTAGGAGAACATGATTGTGTAGAAAGGATACCATCGGGTAACAATCTTCATACTACCTTGCCCCTTAATATTGTTGATCCACTTTTAATATATTTCAAATGCATTTAATAAACTATTAGGGGCCGGGTAATAGTCTTCATACTACCTTACTTTGTGTTTTGCCTCAACTGAATATTAAATAGACGGCGGGTTCGTGTAATTCGTTCATAACTTAGGAAATAGTTACATAGATCATCACAAGTGTGACAAAGCAACAACACTAAGAGAAGCAATCTAGGGAGTAATACATGATTAAATGAACACAATCTTTTATTATATTGTTATCACCATTAGCATAGTTTATTATTTAGTTTAATAGCTAAAACCAAACCAAGTCTCTCAACCATATGATTTACTGCTTTCATAAAATATAAAAGACACAAAAATAATCTTCTCTCAACCCTTAGAATTCTGTTAGACCGTGATCAAGCCTTCCCAACCTATCTTAGAGAACGATAACAACCCTCGAGTCTTGCCTATACTACTACTACAACGGTTAGGTACTCTGCTTAGGGAGTTGTAAAACTTCTTGTAGAAGTCCCTTACGACAACCGCATCAAGTTTTTGGCGCCGTTGCGTAGGGAATAGTTAGGTTTTGATCATAGTTTAGCTTAGTTCTACTTGCTTGAATCATTTCAAGTAAGACTTTAATTTCCTCATATTAGCTTTCTCATAGTCTATCTTTTCTTCGTGTTATTTGTTTTATAACCCATTCTCATCAACCACCATGGGAGACGAGAATCCTATATGCACTCTAGGAGACTACTCCAAACCTAGCCACGAGGGCTATAGGAATACTGGTCAAGTCCGAACTACACGTATATAAATATATATAATATATATAAATACGTAATAATAAGGATAGGCCAATAATAGTATATTGGAGCCATACCGCCACGCCTCCTATGAACTTATACGACTTTCTCATTCCTAATTTCTCCGGTTCGAAAGTCCAATCACTTTTTCCACCGAACAAACGGATGAATCGTCGACTCACGGAATTTGGGTAATTAAAAATAGGTGCACATTTTAATGAATTGAGAAACGAGGACCCCCTCTGTCATGTTAAGCACTACTTAAGCATTGTCGATAACATACAAGCTGACAGATCCACAAGGGATACATCTAGGTTAAGATTCTTCCACTTCTCCCTTAAAGGAAAAAACGCAGATGGCTTGACAGAATACCCACACTCAAATCGCGACGTGGGATAAGCTCGTGTCACGATTACTTGACATTTCTTTTCGGTTAGGACAAAACCCTCGACCCCTTAGAGATTTATCCCTCAATTCAACAAGGGAGGCGACGAAACCATCAAAGTGCTTGGATCCGTTTTAAGGACTCTAATAAACAGGTTCCCCATCATGAAATACAAAAATGGCTTCTGGTACAAACCTTTCACGATAACATATCCCAGGACGACTGTAGGAAACTCTACCAATTTGATTAAATTCGCTTCTGCTCTCTCACCGAAGTAGAGGGGTGAAATCGAATTGAAGAATATGCCCAATATAATCAAGATGATCTGTGGGACGACGTGTCACCACCCATGAACATTTCTTCCATTTTGGAAGCAATGCAACCGACATTCAGTGGGCGTTTAAGAAGGGCTTGCGATCAGATTTACTACCTTAAAACACCTACTCGAGAGGTTGGGTTGAAATAACCCCTACCTAATATGCGAATACTGCGGAGGATCTTACGAGGCCGATGAATGTAAGCAAACTAACCGGGCCGAGAAGGTATACTTATCCGGGGGATACATCTATGATGACCCTTCCCTTCTGAGGTTCTATCAGAACGACGATACCCTACCATGTGGGAACAACAAACGTAAAGAAAAAGGAGAGGATGACCCCGAAAGGATTGTTAGAAGTAAGTTTGAGGATGCGCTCGCCAACTTCATGCTAAAAAAGAAGTCTCACGCAAAAGGGATAAGAGATATGCTTGTCCAACACCGTAAGGAATTGCATGAACAATACTCCCAAATCCTCTCAACAATCAGCAAAAGCAAAAATCCTAAACTTGAAGCACCAACTTTAGCCATAACAACTAGATCAGGAATTAGCACACAAGACCCACCTTTCCCAGCCCCGCCACGACCAGCGACTAACAACTCTACCGAGGGGGAAACTGAAAAGAAACGGCCTGAGGGTTGTAGAACCAAGCATTGTACACGAACCTGCCCTCGGCTCATCCATCATTTACCAACCTTCCAAGTCCTCCAATCTACATTTTTGTCCAGATTAAAAGAAGCAAAAATGGATGAAGAGTCATGAGCGCTTCTCTCAATTCTTTAAGCAAATTCATATCTATATGTCATTTACTTGAAGGCTTTTATGATTCACATGCCAAATGGAGCCAAATGGGGGGTTTTTGGGGTAAAATAATTAAAAAAAAGATCTACTTTGCATAAGGAGAAACTTGAGAAAGCGGCCTCCTCAATCAAATTAGCAAGGAGTGTTCCGCTATTATTCAAAGGAATGTGCCCCAAAAAGAAGGGGATCCAGGAAGCTTCATACTGCCATGTCTTATCGGACCTTTAGCAGTCAAGAACGCCCTTGCTGATTTAGGAGCAAGCATAAATCTCATGCCATATTCTCTCTTTCGACGATTAGGAATTTCTAAACTTAAACCTACCAAAAATGTGTATTCAACTAGACGAATCGATATAGCTACATCACCATCTAATTGCGTTTGTGAAATCGTATTTATAAAGTTAAAACGTTTATAAATATTTCATTAGTAAAAACGACGTAACTTTATCGTTTTAAGCCCGTTTATTACGTTTCTTATGTCCACGCTTTCGTATTAAGACGAGTTATCAAAATGTTACATTTTCATATTTTTGACCTACTGGTGAATAGTAATTTTACTGTTCATGACAGTTTATAAATTTATTTTTATAGATTTAGTTATCGTAAACCCGTAAATGTCGTATTTTATTCGTTTTAGCGGCTTTGTTTTTAGTGATTCTTTCGAGCACGTCTTGGTTATTAAAAGTTCTATCATATTAATGATGTTTTCAAAATGTTCATGTCTGAGATGAACAGTAACTTTTATAAAAGTATTTTTATACATTTAAGTATATAAACTCGCGTAATTCATAACTCCTTCGTTATTGATCCAAAAATTATGATTCGAAATGTTTTGGAATCCTAAAAATAAGTGCTATCTGTGAAAAATAATAAAATTTATATATCAAAAGTATTTTATAACTTGTTTTTATAAAATTTCTTTTATAACGCGTTTAATTAACGTATAACTTGTAAACTACGTATCTTCTTCGTTATTAATCCGTTTTTCGAGTTTCTTACCTTTTTGGAATTGTCATGAGACGTACTATTTTATAAAAATATAAAATAAATAGGTTATGTGTCGAATTAAAACAGAAAGTTTTGATGTTTTTTATAAAAACATGTTTAAACTTAGTTTTTGCACTTTTAAGCTTAATAATCTTGTTACAAGTCCATTACTATGCTTTATATCATATGTCTTACATATTATAGTGTCCATTAGTACATACTTTGTCCAAGTTTCCAAGATAACAAGTCCTTAACAACACCTTTAAATCATAAACTTTCTTAGGTAACCTTTTAGTTACTAGTTTATACATATACTTTTTACACTTAAACCAACATGGTACAACACTTATATTTCCATCATAACATGATATTAACAACTATATAACAATGTGTAAAAGTATACAAAATCATGATCACAATTAAAAGTCCATTTTACATGTTTAAAAGTATCCTAAATGGTGATTTTGCTACATAGAACTTATATATACATAAAATGATAAATGTAAAGACATAAAGAGTTTTAGATGACCTTAATATGATGTGTGGTGATAACCAACAAAATCTAAACCCTTGTTTAGATTACAAACTCTAGCTTGCACAACTTGAAAACCCTAGTTTTCAAATAAACCCTAATTTCAAACTTTCCTTGCTTAACCCTTGTAAAGGCTTAACCAATCCTTGTAAACACCTTAGGTCATCTTATAAATCATGTAGGAATGTGTGTAAATGTTGTAGATTAATTTTGTATGGTTTTTGTAAGGGTTTTGGGTTGAGCCGTGGCTATGGGGAGGGAAACAAGAGAGATGGATTTTGTTTTTGGTAAATGAAAGTGTTGTGTGTATGTTATCACTAGTATGCAAGACTTATATGTATCAAGTGTTAGTCAAATGTATAAAACAAAGACCAAAAAGACTATATGGTCAAGGGGGCGGCAACGTGAAGAGGAAAACATGGATGACTAGTGGTCAAAACCACTAGTCATGAGTTAGTCTTTACTAACTCTTGAAATGTACATGGTCTTTGTGTTTATTTATTCCATAATGTGTAGGTTATCCCATGAAATCAAGGAGGTAAATGACTAGCTATTATCTTGCATAAAAGAAAGAAATGAAAGTATTACTTGCACTTTTATAAGTGGTAGTTTTTGTTTATAATGTATAACTTTGAAATTGTAAGTCTTGGTTTGCTTCCTTTTAAGTGGGACGACCCAAATAACAACCATGGGTAAAGTTTTATAAAAACTTTGAGCATTGGAATTAAAATGGGCATTTGTTGAAGCGTAGAAAAGTTTTGGTGGTTCCGGGTATGCCTAAATACAACTTATCGTGAAACGTAAACACTTTACGTAACTGATAAAAATATATGAACAAAGTTAATAATTATCATCAAAATAATTACCTAACACTTGCTTGACGTAAACATTTAATTGTTTGATGCCCGTTTACGTTGAATGATCATTTTTAGCTTACGCGATTTAACTTAACTTTTACGATTAAAAGCAAACGCGTACAATACTAAAAATACAAAAATAATCTTCTCCCAACCCTTAGAATTCTGTTAGATCGTGATCAAGCCTTCCTAACCTATTCCCCTAGAGAACGATAACAACCCCCGAGTCTTGCCTATACTACTACTACAACGGTTAGGTACTCTGCCTAGGGAGTTGTAAAACTTCGTGTAGAAGTCCCTTACGACAATTGCATCAAGTTTTTGGCTCCGCTGCGTGAGAATAGTTAGGTTTTGATCATAGTTTAGCTTAGTTCTACTTGCTTGAATCCTTTCAAGTAAGATTTAATTTCCACATATTAGCTTTCTCATAGTCTATCTTTTCTTTGTGTGTTTGTTTGTAATTTTTATTGACTATTCCATTATTCATTATAGAGAACGCGAATCCACCTCCAACCAGTAACCGCCCTGTCCTACCAGTTACGCTGCGCGCACAAACCATCTAAGAGCTCCATGAGCTACAAAGAATTTCAGCCTTTGTTGACTCTCGCTTAGAGAGTATCGAATAATTCCTTAATAACTTCGCTAACCAACCTATTGAGACTAATATGAATGACCTTGAGTCCAATGATGAATCGGTTGACAGACCCCTTGTTTCTCCCTTTCCTCACTTAGACAATGACTCGAATGACGGTGAAGTGCCTAATGAATTGATTGAGTATGAAAACACAGGAACACTACGCCGAGAAAGAATAGTTAATAGTTTTGACGGGGATGACCTAACATTCCAATGCATAATAGGCTTTAGGAAGTTTACTGCCTATCACGACCCTTTTCTACCAATGAATATTATCTCGCGTAAAGCCTATAATGCAATAATGGTATAATGAATAGAGGGGACGGGAAAGGACCTAGTTGTCATCGTTAAGGATGTTTACGTGTTTGTTAGGAGTTTTACCTATATCATGGATTTTGTTGTGTTAGAAGACATAGGGGAACTTATCATGAGTGACATGACTAAAGTCTTGATGGCCAGAACCTTTAGAAAAATCACTAAGCTCAAATATGACGTCGCTCAAGGATTGGTCTCATTCACTAAAATCTTTGACACATACACATATAGGATGCCACGTACAATACCTAGGCTCAAGAACTTTAATTGGAGTAAGGTCCCACCACTGTTAGAACTTAGCCAAAATGATTTGATGAACAGACTTAGGCACCCTCATGAAAAGAATAAATTTATGTACAAAAACTGTTTAAACCTAGGTCCCGAATACCAAGTAAATGAAAGTATGAAGGAATGGCTCATTCATGGGCATGTGAGCATTCACAAAACAACGTGAGAACGTGTGACTTCGAGTCTAGCTACGAGACTCGTAAATAAAGAAAAGCGCTTTTTGGGAGGCAACCCAATATTTACTTTTCCCGCATATTAGGAGTGTATTGTGTTTTATTCTTTTCATTTTATTCTATCATGTTCGAACCCCAATCTTGTAATCATGCTTTGTTTTGTTTTTAACCTCGTCTTAGTTGCAATCAAAGGTATTTTGCAACAAAATAAGTGTAGGGGAATTTATCCGGTTTTTGAACCAAGTTCAAGCATGTTAAATAAATTGTTTAGATTAATTTTGTCGAATCTCAAGTTTTATGCAGCTATTTGTACATGAATTAACTTATGAAATCAAGTGCATGAAATTTTTCATCAAAAACAATTTTTTTCTTTTCACAGAGTGTGGAGACGGCGTCACGATTTACACGCGATGCCGTCACCACGACACCTGTGACGGCGTCAGGATATCCCTGACGGCGTCAAACGCCCAGGTCTAGAAAACTTAAAGTTTTTAATTATTTTTGAAAATAAAACTTGAATAACGTTTAAAATATGTACTCTTCTGTTATAAACCTGCAAAATCAATGAGTTTGACAATTCTCTAATCTTATCTTTACTACTTTATCTAGTCAAACCCTAAATTCACATTGTATATTTGTATATCACACATTTTACGCTTGGTGTAGTTGTCTTTGTCTTTGATTACATGTTATATTTGATGAGAAGAAGATTGGAAGTTCTTAGGAAGTTTCAGTGGACGATTCTTGGAGGAGATTTAACCAGTCATCACATGTTTCTTCTCCATTATTGAGCAAACCAGGAGAGAACTAGTTTCTTTTCCTTATTTTCATTTCCCCTTTAATTTGTTTTTATGGGTACTTCTATAGAACATTAGGGACAATTGTTCCAACCTAAGTGTAGGGGAGGAAAATAGCTTAGATAACTATTCTTTCATTTTCCATTTGCTTTGTCTTAACATTTGCTTTGTCCTTAAAATGATGGGTAATATATCAAAACATAACATAAGAGGTAATTTTGACCCAAATTTAAATTTTTTTATGACACATACCGACGAAAACCAAGTATTAATAGCGTCTCATGGATAAGAATTTATATTACTAGCACAAAAACCATCAAATTCCACCCCCAAAATGTGAGGTTCACCCTTAGATATTATACCTTTAGCTTGTTCGAGTTAAGGAATGAGCAATCATGTGTGTCTATTCTGTCGTTACGGATGTGTATGCGTGGTTTTGTCACCTTTTCTAGAACATTGGTATCAGTTACTTTAGGATTATGAAAGTGTACCGGTAGTATATTAAATTATAGAACTTGTTTTTGTGATGCATCCCGAGACCGCATAGTGAGTATTAGGATTTGCTTGATAAGAGGCATTAGGATTAACCTATGTTTTAAACCTATAATTATTATGATGGTCACATCGATCATGTAACTATCCCACACCTCTGCCATGCACTCATTTTTAGTGCAGGATACCCCTAGTACAACCCTCCGACCCTATCATTTTTCACGGTTCTCATAATTTTCTAGTGGATTCCAGATTATTAATGAAGAGCATTGTCACCCTTAAACCAATTGTTACACCCAAATCGCCTTAGCCCACCTTGTATGTACTCATTTTTAGTACATTTTTGTTTTAACCCAAGTTAATTATTTGAGTACACGGTTGCTAAGTCCTTATCCTTGTAAATACTGTTTTGGGACGATTGAGATTCATGATAGTATTTATTTCGCGGAAGAATAAGGAAGAAAAGTTAAGTCAATACCCCTATATATTTGTTAGATGATCTCTATGTTATTTTGATCCACCTCAAATCGGGTCATTAGTTAGATTGTAAATATCAAGTATGTAAAAAGCTCAAGTGTAGGGGTACGTGTTGTAAACCCCAAGTTATGATGTATTATGTTATTAAAAAAAAGATTGATGTAGAGTTGTGTAGAGTTGATCCATAACTGACCCTCATGAATACAACGGTTTCTGATGGGTTTGTAGAATTGAACAAGGACGAGAGAAAAACCAGGTATTTTAGATACTTTAGGGATATATGATTTAGTGAGGGAGGTATCACCAACAATTGCTCAAGGCATATTTATCACCTAAACAAGACAACAACAAAATAAATTATTAACTCAAAGGAAAATATATAATAATAAAAGAAAATGACGTTTAAATCAAAACAACACATGTAGAACAAAGATTACTTCGACTCTAAAAATAAAACCTTAGAAGTAATTCAAACGTTCCCTAAGTTAATTTGACTCAACCTAGAGTGTCGAAAAGTATATATTGAATTATAAATTTCAACACCTAGTATAAGTTTATCAAGTGTTTCTATGCTTAACAAAAGTAGAGTAGGGATTATTTCGAATTTAGACTTAAATTCTAGGAAATAATCCAAATGCCCCTTTATTAAGGAAAGACTTGACCAAGAGCGTCAAATGATATATATTAAGTTATATATTTCGACAACTAATATGAGTTCATCATGTGTAACCTAACAAAAGTGGAATAATTGTTATTTGGACTCTAGACCATAATCCTAAACGATAATCCAAACGTCCCTTTATTTTAGAAATTTCACTAAAAGTATCAAAATATATATGAATTGTATATCTTGACAACTAATACAAGTTTATCATATGTTTATATACGTAACAAAATGGAGTGATGATCATTTCGACTCTAGACTACGATCCTAGGAAGTGATCCAAACACTCCTTTATTTTTGTATAATTTGACCAAAGATGTCGAAAATGTATATTGAATTATATATGTTTTGACTATAGATACGTGTTCATTTTAACGTGTTTTTGGCATGAATCAACAATGTATGAAAGCAAGTTTTGAATATTTCTAGTTAAAAGAAATTCGAAAATTTATACATATATTTTTATAAAATTTCGACCCAATTTTTTTTATGAATCAATCCTATTTGCAAATTTCGAATTCCTACTCCTACGGGGAATCCTGATAGTTATGAATTGCTAAATCCTAATTATAAGAACATATTGAAAATTCCCAATTTTGATTATGAACAAAATTAGACCAAATTGAAAGAGAAAAAGATGGAAAAACTTACAATAATTGTTGTTAATCAAGTTGTTGGTGTTTGCCTCTTGCTAAATTGGATTGATTATGAGTTTGAAGATTGAGTTTTGGTGGTTTGGTGTGTGTGTTTTCGTCACATCAGTAGCAGAAAAGAAGGAAGAACGAAAATGGGATGTTTGGCTATGAATTTTGTTGCAGAAGGGAGTGTTTGGCGATTTTAAATGGTCGACCCCCTTATCGATAAGGGGGCCACCCTCCATTACACGACCGGTCCCCTTAGAGCTAAGGGGGCACCCATCTGACGACTGTTTTTCTTAGTTTTTCGATTTTAACTAGTTTTATTATTATATAATTTTACGATTAAAAATACTAGTAATATTATTTGAGATAATTTGGATCTCGAGAAATAACGTTGAAGTTATATAAGAGGTTTTACTCGGCATATTTAATTAACTCTTCGTTAATTAGATAGACTTTAAATATTTTGGATGAGATATTTAAGTTGTCGAGATTTAGAGCGAGAGGGGGTTTAGAGTAAATAGACATAATTTGATTCACATTTTAATTAACCTTTTGTCAATTAAAACATTTTGATTATGTCGGATGAGATAATCAAGATGACTAGATTTACGGACGAGAGATGATTAATTAATCTTTCAATTTAATTATTTCGGTTGAAATAATTACATTGTTGAGATTTAAAGACGATAAATGATTTTGAAAATTCACGAACAATAGAAGTTTTAGCTCTCCTTTATAAAAGTCATTGAAGCGAATGTCGTGGTTGAAGGAAGTTTGTTTCATCCATAGTGTTTGTTTTCATGCCTTTCCGCCGCTTATGCTTTTGGCTTTGATAATGGACATAGCAAAAGTGATTTGCTTTAATGAGGCTCAACATATTAGACAATATCTAATAAATGTACATAAATCGCTAGTGCTTTCTTAGTCCACATATTTTTCTCATGTGATCAAGTACTTAGTTCTTTTAAAGTATTGAAAGATATTTTAAAATGTTTCACTATAAAAGGTTTTTGGGAACCTCTTAGAAGCATGCCCAAAAGCAAATACTAAACATGATATCGAGCCTACTTGCCATATAATAATTTACTTATCATATTTCTATACTATTATCCACCGACTCACCTTCTTCATCTTTCGTGAGTTTAATACTTGTGGACATAGAAATTTCATTCTTTGTAAAACAATATGTTGTCGATTATAATCTAGCTACGGGTGCATATAATAGGACGTAATTAACTTTTCCTTTTTGATTATATTCCTAGTAGACTAATCTAATTCTTATTTCTAGTTACGATATTATTTAGTCAAGCATATTTCATTTTCAAGAACTTATTTTGCTATCATATATTATCACATATTTAATCAACACTTAACACACTAAGTTTTAAATATTCTATGTGTTTGAATAATTCTAATAAATAGAGATCGTACCTTTGCCTATGATATTTCCACTTGAATTACTTATGAGAATAGCATTGCCTCTATTATATGCTTTGTATGTAGATAAAATATTTTGGTAACTCCTCATGAATAAAGATCATTCATAATCTTTAATCTACTCGTCGAGTTCCAAAATTTATCTCTAAGCATTTCTACTTAAATAAAGTAACAATTCAAGCATTCGGTGCCTAATATCTCATGGGTCTGAAATCGTTAGTGTTGAACATCCTTTGCATATGTTGCATTTAATTTGGATGCATAAAAGGTGGATAACTTCCCCATGGAGCATAGTTTAGTTATTGGGGATTATTCCACATTGTGGGATTTGTATTTGAGTAGTTTTGTCTATTTTGATTTCTCCTAGGTTGGGATGTTTTAGACCTAGGACGAGAGTTATTATTCTTTTTAGAGGTGGAGTTTTTTGTCTTACTTCGGGTTTGGTAAATCTAACTTCGGGTTTTAAAGATGGTTTATGAAAACATTTTACTTCATCATTCCTTGCAACAGGAACTTTAATATTGTTTACAAGTGTATATTTAGGTTTAGGACTTGAGTTTAATTGGATGGATTTTTCTTTAATAGATTTGGGTTCAAGTTCTTGTGATCTTACAAAGTTAACTTGTTTAGTCCCACTCGTTGACGTTTCGGCCGAATTAAATCATAGACCCGAATTGTCTCCGGATGGTTTTTGAAACCTTAACATTTTTTCAAGTGAATGAGTGCTTTTATTAAATTGATTAAGATTAGAGGTTTATTCTTTAAGTTTTTCATTTTCATTTTTAAGGTCTTGATACGTTTTACACCCTACGTTAGTTTCTTTTCCTTTTTCTAATTTAAGCACTTTTTCTTTTAATTCGAGCAATTCATTTTCTAGCCGAATTTTACTTGATTTTAAGTGTCCCAATATTTGGGGGGGTTAAGAGATAACCTTAGACCTACTTTGCACAAGAATTTATATGCACCGTACTAAATCTACTTTCATTTCATCTATAGAAGATAACTCATACACTATGTAGTTCATATTGGAATGATACCTCATTATATGCTTGTAACCACAAGAACAAGTTTATCAGTCTTTGGTCTGAAGATACCTCATTAGATGCTTGAACCACAAGACAAGTTTCGTCTTTGGTCTTTACTTATTCATCTTCGGCGTTATGGCTCCAAGTTCCTCCAACGAAGGCCCCTTGGTTCTTGCTTCTTGGTGGCTTTGGACATTCTCTGATGAGGTGATTTAGATCTCCGCATCTAAAACACTTTCTTTCATTTTTGCCATTTTTGTCATATTTATTTCTTTGAAACGATTTTCTTTCATGAATTCTTTAATAGCCATGGCGTATTCTTCGTCTTCACTATTGGAAGTCGAATTTTCTTCATCACTAGATTCCTTCTTAGCCTTTAAGGCAAGAGATTTACTTTGTTCTCTTTTGCCTTTAGCCACTTTGAAATCATTCTTTATTATTACTTCATAAACTTTTAAATTGCCAATAAGTTCGTCAAGCGATAGTGATGTCAAATCCTTTGACTCTTCAATAGATGTAACCTTTGCGCGCCATTTAGGATGAAGTGCCCTAAGAAATTTCCTAACATAGTGCTTGCGAGAAAAACCTTCATCAAGTGTTTTTAGACTAGTAATAATAGTGTTAAATCTAGCAAATCCATTATCTATCGATTCCTCTTCCGAAATCATAAATTGTTCATATTGTTGAACAAGAAGATCTATTTTGTTATCCTTGACTTGACTATTACCTTGGTGAGTGATTAATAAAGTATCTCATATTTCTTTTGCGGTTTTACACATAAAAATTCTTTTGTATTCTTTACGTGACAAAGCATTATAAATTACCATTTTAGCTTCATTATTTTTAGCAAGTTTCTTTTTAAGATCGTCGCTTTGTTTGTCAAATGGTATAATTTCATCCTTTTTAGTTTTGGGATTATTTTAAACGGGAGGAAAATCACCATAGGTAATAACATGCCAAAGATCTAGATCTTTTGATTTCACATAAGTTTTGAATCTATTTTTCTAATAAATTAATCCATCACTTTCAAATAGTGGTGGTCTTTGCATATATTGCCTTTCTAAATATTTTTTCGATTCCATAGATCGATTCATGTTTTAAAATACAGTTTATTTAAAAAATCTTGTTTGATGTGGCTTCTGATACCAATTATGGAAAACTAGAAAGGGAGGGGGAGGTTGAATAGTTTACCGCTTTTTAATTTAATGTATAGTTTGTTTACAAAAACTTAGATTCGAATTTATGTGATCTCAATGTCCACCCAATATGAATAATATAGCTAAGAAAATAAATGACAACAAGAAACAATATAAATGTGCAAGTAAAGAGATAAGAGTTAGAAGGATCAAACCACAACACAAGGATTTATAGTGGTTCGGTAATGAAGCTCCTCTTCGCCCTACTTTACTCCTCGAGTACCCAACTCGAGATTTCTCTTCACTATGTCAACAAACTCCCTTTAGGCGGAGTAAATAGTACACAAGTAGCTTACACCAATTTTTGACACTAAGACAAATGTCGAGTCCTAATCTTAGCTAGAACCAATCTACCACACACTTGTATTTTGAGGCCTAAAATACTAACCAGACTTTTAAGATATCACTTCACTTAAACACTAACACAATCACCCCGATCTAACTATTACACACAATCACACAAGATATAATGAATTACAAGATACATCACAATCGTAACTATGTTACGTGAACACCAACTAAGCTATAATACTTTTTGACTTGATGATAAGAAGAATTCTTCTTTTGTACTTGAGGATCTAAGCTTGAATCACTTGGAAACAAATGCTTAAGATTAAATGATCAAAGGATTGTAAGAGATGTATAAACTAATTTTAGACAAAAAGAAAATAAGTGCAAAAGGTGAGAAATCTATGGGGAACAGTCCACTATTTATAGGCAAAGCTGGGTGAGTTTTTACATGGCCGCCCCCTTTAGCTTATAGGTCGGCCCCCTTATCACTAAAGGGCCGCCTTCCCTTATCACTAAAGGGGCCGCCCTCCCGTACATCTAACCGGGGTTTAACAAATGTGATAAGAATAATAACTAAAAATGAGTACATACAAGGAAGGATAAGGCGATATGGGTGTAACATTTTGGTGGGGTGTAAATGTTGGGATTTAAAGACTTCAAGATGATTCTTAGAGTTAATACTGCTCAGGTATACTTTGTACTGTTGGTGATACTAATGAAAATTATGTTAAGTAGTTAGTACTGGTAGTATAAAGTTACTACTGCTAGTTACTACTGTTAGTATATATTAGTACTGTTAGTACAAAAGTTAGTACTGCTAGTATACGTCAGTACTACTAGAATAAAGTTACAACTGCTAGCATAAAGTTAGTACTGCTAGTGTAACTTAGTACTGCTGATGAAGAATGAAGAAAATATTCTAAGTACTTACTACTGCTTGTGCTCAGTTAGTGCTGCTAGTTCAAAAGTTAATGTTGCTGGTTTAAACTGCTGAAAGATTACAACTGCTTGGAAAAGTTTCTACTGTCAAATGGATAAAGATAAGAGAAAGGATTGGAGAATAAGAATACTTACGAAGATAAGTATTGAGTTATTTTTGTAAAAGATATGTATAAGTTATTTGTTTATAAGATCATGATAACTTAGGAAAGTATTGTAAGCCTTGTAGGACTCCTTGGTGTATAAAAGGAGGTCCTAAGGTATAGAATTCAATGTACCAAAACGAGTCATTTTCATAGCTTCAAGGTTTTTGTAACCCTAATACTTTTGAGTATTCGTATTTAATATATTGAGGCTGAAAGTTTGATAAAATGTTTGTCTTTGATTATTTTATTATTTTACTGTTTCATTGTTCTTCTTAGTATTACAAATTAGATTCCGCATAGTTTGTGATATTCTTAATCTTAGCTTCTACCATAGTTGTCTTGGATCTATTCAATACAACTAAACCTTACATCAAGCTAAGGAGTTTAAGATCTGTTCATTGGGATCAACAAGTGGTATCAGAGCTTATTGTGAAGCTTTGAATAAGAAGAAACAAACAATATATAATAGATCTATTTCTCAGTAATAAGATGGAGGCAGGAACTACTTCTACAACTCTGACTGCAAGACTTCCTATCCTCAACCCAGGGGAATATAATCTCTGGTTAATAAGGATAGAACAATACTTTCTCATGACTGATTACTCCCTCTAGGAAGTAATTTTGAATGGTAACAACGTGCTGAAGAGAACTGTTGGAGAAGTTGAGCAGGAATATGAACCCACTTTTGTAGAAGAAAAGCATGACAGGAGGAATTAGATGAAAGCTAGAGGAATTCTGTTGATGGCACTCCCAAATAAGGATCAACTGAAGTTCCATTCATATAAAGATGCAAAATTGCTCATGGAAGCCATAGAGAAGAGGTATGAAGGAAACAAGGAATCCAAGAAAGTTCAGAGAACTCTACTCAAGCTACAATATAAGAACTTTGCAGGATCAAGTTCAAAAACAATGGATCAAACTTTTGATAGGTTGCAAAAACTTATTAGTAAGTTGGAGATTCAAGTTGAAGTTATTACACAAAAGGACATGAACTTAAAATTGTTGAGAAGTCTTCCATCTGAATGAAAGACTCATACTTTGATCTAGAGGAACAAAGAGGAAATAGAGACCATCAGTTTAGATGACTTGTACAACAACTTGAAGATATATGAACCTGAACTTACAGGATCATCAAGTACAAGCCAAAATCCACAAAATGTGGCTTTTATGTCCTCTAACAGCACTAACAGCAATAGCAGCACAAATGAAGTAGATACCACTGCTTATGAAGTTAGTGCTGCTCATACTAAAAGTAATCCTATTAACCCTACATCTGGAAATAACCTTAGTGATGATGTAATTTGTGCTTTCCTAGCTAGTCAGCCTAATTCTCCTCAACTTGCACGAGAGGATCTAGAACAAATTGATCCTGGTAACCTAGAAGAAATGTATTTACAATGGGAAATGGCCATGCTGACAATTAGAGCTAGGAGATTCATCAAGAGGACAGGCAGGAAGTTGGATGTAAATGGTCAAAGAGTTGGATTTGACAGGTCTAAAGTGGAGTCCTACAATTGTCATAAAAATAGTCACTTTACAAGAGAATGTAGAGCTCTGAGAAATCAGGAAAACAAAGGAAGAGAGAATAGTAGAAGAACTATGACAGTGGAAACTCTTACTGAAAATGCCTTGGTTGCTCAAAATAGAATTGGAGGGTATGATTGGAGCTACCAAGCTGAAGAAGAGCATCCTACAAACTATGCATTAATGGAATATACATCTTCAGGAAGTTCATCCAGTTTAGATTCCGAGATAGATTCTTGTTCTAAATCATGTGTAAAAGCTTATGATACTCTCAAAGAATAATATGATAGTTTGTCTTCAGATTACAAAAAGTCTCAATTTTATTTAGTATCTTATAAAGCAGGTCTAGAATCAGTAAAAGCTAGACTAGCTCACTATAAGAAAAATGAGGCTGTGTTTGAAGAGAGCATTAATGTTTTAAACCTTGAAGTTAAACTAAGAGATAATGCTTTAGTTGAAAACAAAAAAAATAGAAAAAGTAGAAAAAGAGAGAAATGAGTTAAAACTAACATTAGAGAAGTTTCAAAATTCATCTAAATCTTTGAACAATTTGCTGGAAAGTCAAGTATGTGACAAGTTTAAAACAGGACTAGGATATAATGCAGCTTCTCCTGCAGTAGAAAGTTTTGTGAATTCATCTGTAATATTAGAATATTAGGAGAACTTCATGCAGTTCCCCCACCTTATATAGGGAACTTCATTCCCTCTAAACCTGATCTAATGTTTATGGATGAAATAGTTGAAAGTGAGAATATTGATGTTATTACTGTTGTTACACCAAGTAATGTTAAGAAAGTTGAGTCAAATCATGAGTCTGCTGATGTAAAAAATAATGGTGATGCAGTAGAACCTAAAACTGTTAGGAAGAACAGCTTTAGAACTCCAGTCATTGAGGATTGGAATTTTGATGATGATAGTGAGGTAGAATTTATACCCAATGTTGAGGATAAAACTGTTAGACCTAGCACTAAAAAGATAAAATTTGTTAAGTCTGTTAGGGAAACAGTAGAGAAGGTGGAAACACCTAAACAAAACAAACACTATCCCAGATGTAACCAAAGAAACTGGAACAATCTTATGTCCCAAAGACTAGGAAGTGACTTTAAAATGATTAATAAAGTTTGTTTTATTTGTGGTAGTTTTGAGCATCTTCATTATGTATGTGATAAAAAGGTTATAAGACTAGTGTGGAACAACTCAAGTAGGGTGAATCACAAGAACTTTGCTAATAAAATGACTCACCTTCACCATAATAGAAGATTTGTTCCACAAGCAGTATTAACCAGGTTTGGCAAAATTAATACTACTGGTGCAAGTGTTAATACTGCTGTCAGCCCAGTTAATACTGCTAGCTCAAAAACAACTGTGAATCATCCTAGACTTAGCAAACAAAAATAGTATTTTCAATAAAAAAACTTAATACTGTCAGGGTAAAAGATACTACTGCTAGGGATAGAGCAGTAGTAAGTAAAAATAAGGAAAAAAGGGTTAATGTTGTTAAGGCCTCAGCATGCTGGGTTTGGAAAGCCAAAAACAGTAGTGCATCAAATACTTTCAAGAAATATTCTTACATTGATACACGAGGCAGATCCAAGTCTATAATGGCTTGGATCCCCAAAAAAGCTTAATTCTCTTATTTTATGTGCAGGGCAAGCCACAGCGGAAGGAGTACAAGGAAAAAAGGAGTATTTGACAGTGGTTGTTCTAGGCACATGACTAGAAACAAATTCTATCTTACTGAGTATGAAGATTATGATGGTGGATTTGTTTCCTTTGGAGATGGTAAAGGTAGAATTTCTAGAAAAGGTAAAATCAAATCTAGAACATTGGTTTTTGATGATGTGTACTTTTGTAAGGAGCTTAAGTATAACCTATTCAGTGTGTCACAAATTTGTGACAAAAAAAATAATGTTCTTTTTACCGACACTGAATGTCTAGTTATCTTCTGACTTTAAGCTACTTGATGAAAGTCAAGTCTTGTTGAGAGTTCCAAGAAAGGATAACATTTACAGTGTTGACCTAAAGAGTGTTGTTCCCACTAAAGGTATAACTTGCCTCTTTGCTAAGGTAACAATTGATGAATCCAATTTATGGCATAGGAGGCTTGGTCACATAAACTTTAAAAACATAAACAAACTTGTAAGGGAAAACCTTGTTAGAGGTTTGCCTTTAAATATTTTTGAAAATGACCATTCTTGTATTGCTTGTTAGAAAGGAAAGCAACACAAAGCCTCCTGTAAGGCCAAACTTGTAAACTCAATCAGCAAACCCTTACATATGCTTCATATGGACCTATTTGGTCTTACAAATGTTAAGAGTTAAATGAAAAAGTCTTATTGCCTAGTTGTCACTGATGACTTTAGTAGATTTTCTTGGGTATTCTTTTTAGCTACTAAGGATGAAACTAGTGGGATATTAAAGACCTTCATAACTGAAATAGAAAATCAACTAGACTACAAAGTAAAAGTTATCAGAAGTGACAATGAAACCGAGTTCAAAAATAGTGTAATGAATCAGTTCTGTGAAATGAAGGGTATTAAAAGGGAATTCTGTGTTGCTAGGACTCCTTAGCAGAATGGTGTTGCTGAGAGGAGGAATAGAACACTGATAGAGGATGCAAGAACTATGTTAGTTGACTTTAAGTTGCCAACCACCTTTTGGGCTGAAGCAGTTAATACTGCTTGCTATGTGATAAATAGGGTCTTAGTCATTAAGCCTCATACCAAGACACCTTATGAACTTATTCTTAGAAGAACCCCATTGACAGACTTCATGAAACCTTTTAAGTGTCTTGTTACCATCCTAAATACCAAGGATCATCTAGGCAAGTTTGATGGAAAAGTTGATGAGGGGGTTTTTTGTTGGGTACTCTGTGATTAGTAAGGCTATGGGAGTATTTAACAGAAGGACCAGTATTGTTGAAGAAACCTTAAATATTAAATATCTTGAAAATGCACCTAATAAAAGGAAATGGACCAGACTGGCTTTTTGATGTTGATTCTTTGACAATATCTATGAACTATGTGCCAGATATTGCAGGAAATCAAACTAATGGTATTGCAGGAAAAAGAGATAACATTGTTGCAGGTCAAGCAGAAAAGAAGACATAACCTGAACAAGAGTACATCCTGATACCTTTCTGCACAACTGATCCATTAATCTCTCAAGGTCCTAAGGACAGTGAAGAAGATGTTGGTATGAAGCCTACAGAAGTAAATGAAAGTGGAGCTTATGATAAAGGTGAGGAGAATGAACAAGATACGAGAAGTGAGTTTAAAATGCTACTTCAACAAGAAAAGTAGACTAACAATACTAATAGTTTTAATACTGTTGGTACACCTGTTAGTGCTGCTGGACCAACTTTTACTAATGATGATCCATCATTACTAGTTAATGTTGTTGAAGCTTCTAATGCATTTGAGGATCATCTATTTGAATGATTTTCTCCTTTTAAAAATGCATTTGCTCTTCCACATGTTCCAAATGTATTTTCAATTGATGATACTGGAATTTTTGGTAATGCTTATGATGATGAAGATGTGGGTGCAGAAGCTGACCTCAACAACTTGGAAACAACCATGAATATCAGTCCTATTCCTACAACCAGAATTGACAAGGATCATCCTAAAGACCAGATCATTGGAGACTTAAATTTAGCTATTCAAACAAGGAGAATGACCAAGATTTCTGATGAACATGATATGGTTAGTTACATTAATAAGCAGAGGAGAACAAATAACAAAGATTATCGAAACTGCTTATTTGCCTGTTTTCTCTCTCAAAAAGAACCCAAGAAAGTGATTCAAGCTCTGGAAGATCCAAGCTGGATAGAAGCAATGCAAGAGGAGCTTCTACAATTTGAACTTCAGAAGGTTTGGACACTGGTTGATCTACCTAATGGCAAGAGGGCAATTGGAACCAAATAGGTCTTTAGAAATAAGAAAGATGAGAGAGGAATTGTAGTCAGAAACAAAGCAAGAATGGTTGCACAAGGTTATACTCGAGAAGAAGGAATTGATTATGATGAGGTTTTTGCTCCTGTTGCTAGGATAGAAGCAATCAGGTTATTTTTGGTCTATGCATAATTTATGGGGTTTATTGTGTACCAGATGGATGTAAAGAGTGCCTTTTTATATGGTACTATTGAAGAGGAAGTATATGTATGTCAACCTCCTTGTTTTGAAGATCCATATTTCCCTGACAAAGTGTATAAGGTAGAAAAAGCTTTATATGGTCTACATCAAGCTCCTAGAGCCTGGTATGAGACCTTGTCTACCTACTTAATTGAAAATGGATTTAGAAGAGGCACTATAGATAAGACTTTGTTCATCAAGAAGGACAAAGGTGATATCTTATTAGTACAAGTGTATGTTGATGATACAATCTTTGGGTCTACAAAGAAGTCTTTATGTAATGAGTTTAAAGGTTTGATGCACAAGAAATTCCAGATGAGTTCTATGGGGGAACTCACTTTCTTCTTAGGATTGCAAGTACAACAGAAGAAGGATGGAATCTTCATTAGCCAAGACAAATATGTGGCTGAAATATTGAAAAAGTTTGATTTTGCCACTATGAAGACAGCAAGCACTCCAATAGAGACTAATAAGGCATTGGTTAAGGATAAAGAAGCTAAAGCTGTAGATATTCATTTATACAGATCAATGATTGGATCATTGATGTACTTAACAGCTTCTAGGCCTGACATAATGTTTGTTGTTTGTGCTTGTGCAAGGTTCCAAGTTACACCAAAGACTTCACATATTCATGTTGTGAAGAGAATTTTTAGATACTTGAAAGGTCAACCTAAATTGGGCCTTTGGTATCCTAGAGATTCACCATTTGACTTGGAGGCTTTTTCTAATAGTGATTATGCTGGAGCTAGCTTAGACAGGAAATCCACAACAGGAGGTTGTCAATTTCTTGGAAGAAGATTGATTTCATGGCAATGCAAGAAGCAGACTATAGTTGCCAACTCTACTACTGAGGCAGAGTATGTTGCTGCTACTAATTGCTGTGGACAGGTGTTATGGATTCAAAATCAAATGCTTGATTATGGATTCAACTTCATGAACACCAAGATTTACATTGATAATGAAAGCACCATTTGTATTGTGAAGAATCCAGTGTTTCACTCTAAAACCAAGCACATAGAGATTAGGCACCATTTCATCAGAGATTCTTATGAGAAGAAGTTGATTCAAGTGATCAAGATTCACACAGACCACAATGTTGCAGATCTTCTCACAAAGGCTTTTGATGTTAGCAGGTTTGACTTTCTAATTGCTGATTACTCAATCTCTGAAGTATCGTTTGAGGGAAGGTTAATTAAGATTGGATGAAAAGGAATGTAACATTAAGCAGCAGTGGGTGAAGGGTTAGGATAACCCACTGATCCCCAACACACATCCACACCTGCTCAACACTCTAATAAAGAACCAATCACTATTTTATCATCATCTCAAGACTCACAAACCTAGGATAGCCAAAAGGAACACTTAGATATCTCAGTCTAGTGGACCTATTCACCTTGTTGCAGATGAGACTGTCTATAAGGAGTGGGAAGACAGAATGGAAAGGGCTGCCACTACTGCTTCTAGCTTAGAAGCAGAGCAGGACAGTGGTAACATAAATAGGACCCAATCTATGGCAACACTTAATGAGTCTTTTCCTTAGGGAACTGGTTCAGGTAGTGGTCCCAGGTGCCAAGTTACCATATTAGGCGGTGAAAAAGCTCAAACTAGGTTTGAGGCTGCATCCAAACAGTCTAATGATCTACATCTCTTAAGAGTTAACACACTTGGAAGTAGGGAGGACAGTATGAAACTAAATGAATTAATGGAACTTTATATAAAACTGTCAGATATTATGAGTAAAAACAGAAAGAGAGATGTGTGCATGAAAAACAGACAGAGTGTTTCAGTGAGAAAAAGAAATGAGAGATATTGTGAGTCTAAAAACAAAAAGAGAGCTTGTGAGAATTAATATTGATGATGTAAATGCTTTTTGTAATGAAATTGAAGTTAATACTGGTAACTCAAACTTAATGCTGTTAGCTTTAGGTTAATGTTGCTGGTATACATTAATGCTGCTAAGCTTAAGTTGATGCTGTTGAGTTACTGCTATCGGGTTACTTACTACTGTTAGGCATAAGTTAATGCTGTTAGGAAAAACTTAATACTGCTAGGCTTAACATAGTGCTGTCAGTTTAAGTTAATGCTGCTGAGGGTGATTTTATAAATACTTCGATTCAGGGTTTCATTCGATTCTTTATTCGATTTCAATCATTCAAACACTCTCTAAACGTAAACCCTAACTCAATTTCATCTTTAATCATCAAAACACAAAACAATGTCAACCCTAACTTTTGCTGACACTCACAACATGGTCGCATTCTTGGAAAAACCTGCTGAAAGTGATGGGTTTCATGAAATTATTGATTTTTTAAATGCTAACCAAATTTGTTATGCTTTAACTGTCAATCCTACTATCTATACATCTTGCATTGAACAGTTCTGGGCAACAGTAAAGGTAAAGACGGTTAATGGAGAACGTCAGTTACAAGCCCTAGTTGATAAGAAGAATGTGATCATCACAGAGACAAGTATTAGAAGTGATCTTAACTTAGAAGATGTAAGTGGTACTGATTGTTTGCCAACTGATACTATCTTTAAAGAACTGGCGAGGATGGGGTATAAAAAACCTTCTCCGAAACTTACATTCTATAAAGTTTTCTTTTCTCCACAATGGAAGTTTTTTATTCATACCATTACGCAATGATTTAGTGCTAAGACCACTACATGGAACGAATTCAGTAGCACTATGGCCTCTGCAATCATATGCTTGGCCACAAACCAAAAATGTAACCTGTCCAAGTATATTTTTGATGCTATGGTAAAGCACTTGGAGGGAGGGGTAAAATTTCTGATGTATCTACGATTTGTACAAGTGTTTATTAATCAACAACTTAGTGATATGTCACATCACAAGAAGACTTATGTTAACCCCTCACACACAAAGAAAATCTTTGCCAACATGAAGAGAGAAGGAAAAGATTTTTATGGGAGAGTAACACCCCTGTTTGCAACAATGATGGTTCAAGCTACTCAAGAAGAGGGTGTAAATTCAGACAGTTCTATTGATTCTTAATAGACACCCATTACTACTCAACCATCTACATCTAAACCCCAGAAGAAACAGTCTAGAAGGAAGCAGAGAAAGGACATTGAGGTTTCTCAATCTAGTGCTTCTACAGAACCTATTACTAAAAAGGATACAAATGAGGAGTCTGTGCCTAAACATTCCTATGATCCATCTCAAAGTGGTGAGGATAGAATGAAACTTCATGAATTGATGAACCTTTGTACCAAATTATCTGATAGAGTTCTTGCCTTGGAGACTACAAAGACAACTCAAGCTTTGGAGATAGCTAGTTTGAAAAGTAGGGTGAAGAAACTTGAGAAGAAGGCCAACAAGAGAACTCATAAGTTCAAAAGATTGTACAGGGTTGATACCACAAGGAGAGTAGAATCCTCAAATAATGAAGGTTTGGGTGCTTAGGAGGATGCATCCAAACAAGGGAGGAGTATTGAAGACATTAACAAGGATGCTGAAGTTTATTTAGTTAATGAAACTCAGGGGAGGTCAGATGATACAGAAATGTTTGGCATGGATGCTTTTATTGGTGATGAAGTTTTTGCTGAAAATGATATGACTAAAAAAGAGCATGATGTGATACCTAAAGAAGTTAGTGCTGCTGAAACACTTACTACTGTTGGTATTAAAATTCCAGTTAGTACTGCTGCTCCCTCTACTATTGTTGTGTCACCACATGTTATAACTGAAGTAGAGATTACCTTAGCTCAAACATTAGCTGAATTGAAGAGTGCAAAATCTAAGGTTGTGATACAAGAGCCAGTACAGAGTACAGTCACAACAGCACCACACCCCTTATTTTTTTTTTGTCACAATTCTTAAAGCTAAAGGCATTACATTTAGAGATGCTGGTGAAACCACAACAAGAACACCAACATCAGTATCTTCTTCAAGCATTAAGGATAAAGGGAAAGCTAAGATGATTGAACTTGAAGTTCCTTTGAATAAAAAGGATCAAATAAGGCTTGATGAAGAGCTTGTAAGAAGGCTAGATGCTGAATAACAAGAAGCAGCAAGGCTTGAAAGAGAGAATGTTGAATTACAAGAACAAGCCACTTTAGCAAAAATTAAAGAATGGGACAATGTGCAAGCTATGATGGATGTTGACTATGAGTTGTGTAAAAGATTACAGGAGCAAGATCAAGGTGAATTGACTATTGAAGAAAAGTCAAAATTGTTTATGGAACTAATGAATGAAAGGAAGAGACACTTTGCTAAGTTAAGAGCAGAAGAAAAGAGAAGAAAGCCACTAACAAAAGGTCAGAAAAGGAATCAAATGTGCACTTATTTGAAGAATATAAGAGGATTTACTCATAATCAGGTGAAGAATAAAAGTTATGAAGAAATCCAAAAGGCTTTTGATAAGACAATGGGTTGGATAAACAATTTTAAACATATGGATTTTGAAGCAGTAAAAAGCAGTGAAAAGAAAGCTGAAGGCAGCAGAAAGAAATCAATTGGTAAGAAAAGAGCAGGGAATGAGCATAAACAAGAATCTTCCAAAAGACAAAGAATGAATGATGATAAAGAGACAGATGAGCATAAAGAAGATGATGAAGTTCTAGTGAAAAAAAGCATATGGATATAATTCAAGATAAAAGACACTATCAATTGATCTATAATACGCCTCTAGCTAATCAAACCTTCCAAATGATTGTTGAATATAAGATTGTTAAAGAAAGACAGAAGGGATTCTATCACTTGATAAGAGCTGATGGAAGTTCAAAAAGGTACTCATCAATGATTAAGATGCTTTAGAACATTAATAGAGAAGATTTATAGACTCTCTGGAAGTTGGTTAAAGCTAAACATATGAATACAAGGCCAGATGATGATTATGAAAGAGTGTTTTGGGGTAATCTGAAAGTAATGTTTGAACATGACAATAAAGAGTGAAGTACGGAGGAGTCTACAAGGATACAAAGTGACTGTTTAGAAGTTGTTTGATTCATGTGGAGTGCACTTTGTAAGATTTAAAGATCTTTATATCTTTATGTTAGTTGATAAGAGATATCCCCTCACACCAATAACAATCACAAATATGCTCAACAAGAAACTTCAAGCTGATCATTGGAATGAAATGTGCTATCAACTACTCAAGCTCATGACAAAGCAGGAAAAGGGTCAATGAAGTGTTTGAATGCATCCTCCTGATAGTGATGAAGACTTTTTAATGAAGAAACTTGAAAATTCAGAAGATGAACATCAAGTTTAGGGGAGGATTGTTGGGATTTAAAGACTTCAAGATGATTCTTAGAGTTAATACTGCTCAGGTATACTTTGTACTGTTGGTGATACTAATGAAAATTATGCTAAGTAGTTAGTACTGGTAGTATAAAGTTACTACTGCTAGTTACTACTGTTAGTATATATTAGTACTGTTAGTACAAAAGTTAATACTGCTAGTATATGTCAGTACTGCTAGAATAAAGTTACAACTGCTAGCATAAAGTTAGTACTGCTAGTGTAACTTAGTACTGCTGATGAAGAATGAAGAAAATATTCTAAGTACTTACTACTGCTTGTGCTCAGTTAGTGCTGCTAGTTCAAAAGTTAATGCTACTGGTTTAAACTGCTAAAAGATTACAACTGCTTGGAAAAGTTTCTACTGTCAAATAGATAAAGACAAGAGAAATGATTGGAGAACAAGAATACTTACGAAGATAAGTATTGAGTTATTTTTGTAAAAGATATGTATAAGTTATTTGTTTAAAAGATCATGATAACTTAGGAAAATATTGTAAGCCTTGTAGGACTCCTTGGTGTATAAAAGGAGTTCATAGGGTATAGAATTCAATGTACAAAAACGAGTCATTGTCATAGCTTCAAGGTTTTTGTAACCTTAATACTTTTGAGTATTCGTATTTTATATTGAGGCTGAAAGTTTGATAAACTGTTTGTCTTTGATTATTTTACTGTTTCATTGTTCTTCTTAGTATTACAAACTAGATTCCGCATAGTTTGTGATATTCTCAATCTTAGCTTCTACCATAGTTGTCTTGGATCTATTCAATACAACTAAACCCTACATCAAGCTATGGAGTTTAAGATCTGTTCATTGGGATCAACAGTAAACAATGCTCTTCACTAATAATCTAGAATCCACCATAAAATTACGAGAACCGCAAAAAGGATAGGCTAAGAGGGGTGTACTAGGGGTATCATGCACTAAAAATGAGTGCACAGCAAGGGCGTGGGGGTAGTTATATAATCGAGGAGACCATCATAACCATAACAAATACAGGCTAAAAACAGGGTTTATCCTAATGCCTCTTATAACTTAGTAAATCCTAATTACACGAATGTGATCTCACTTGCAGTCTCGGGATGAATCCCTAAAGCAAGTTCTAGAATTTATATTACTACCAGTAAACTCTCATAATCCTAACCGATACCAATGCTCTAGAAAAAGCGACAAACCATACATGTTCGTTCAAATCCATAAACGAGACACATGTGATTGCTCAAATCCTTAATTCAAGCAAGCTAAAGGTTAAAATCATCAAAAGCACCAAAGATGGATGCTTTAATTCCTAAAGATCTAGGGGCGAACCTTACATTTTTAGGGTGAAATTTTTTAAGTGGTAGGATTTTTGTGCTAGTCATATAACTCTTATCCACGAGACGCTTCTAATGCTACAGTTTCATCGGTATATGCCATATTTTTTTAATTTGTGCAAAAATTACCTACCTAAACTATGTTTCGATATATTACACATCTTTTTAAGAACAAAGCAAATGCAAATGAAGGAATAGTTTCTAAGACTTTTATTTCCCCTACACTTATTTTGAACATTGTCCCCAATATTCTATGAGTACCCGAAAATGAATAAATGGAAAATAAGAAAAGCGAGAGAAACTAATACTCCCCTTGTTTTGCTTAATAATAGAGAAGAAACAAGATAAACTAGCTAAATCGTCATTCAAGAATCGTCCAAGTGAAAATCCAAAGAACTTCCGGACTCTCCTTATCTAATATAACCTGCAAATCAAAGACAAAAAGCAGCTATACCAAGCGTAAAATTCTACGGGAATGATATATAACCCTATTAATCGTGAACTGAAATCCTAAGAAAGCAATAAAGATAAATTCTGAAAATTAAACAAAAATAATTTTTCAAAAATTCAAAAGAAACACAAAATTTTTGTAGCTACAGTTGGTGAAGCCATCAAGAAAAATCCTGACGTCGTCTCCAGCTACTGTAAATATTGTTGCTTCGTTTTCTTAGAAAAATTTCTACACGAATATCATATTAGTGATTTTCTGGAAAAAATTACTACATAGGCCACAAAAATGGATAGTACAAACATATGACTCAAAACAAACAAACAAAACATAAAATACGAATTAATCTAAAATTATTTATTTTACATGTTTGAAATTGGTTCTTAAAAACCGAATATTTTCCCCTACACTTGTTTTATGCAAAATACCTTTGTTTGCAATTAAGACAAGGTTAAATACAAAACAAAGCATGATCATGTCTAAATCAACATATAAGAACAAACAATAAAGAATAAAACATAAGGCACAAGATAAACAAGATAATGCATACAAATGAAAGATTAGGTTGCCTCCCAATAAGTGATTTCCTTTATTAACGAGTCTTCTAGCTAGACTCGAAGTCATACTCCTTACGTGACTCTGCCGTTACTCCTACTTCCATCAAGTCATGCTAAGTATTCGGGTCTAAGCTCTAAACATTCTTTATAAAACCCTTATTTCTTATTCATCACATAGTCTACTCCTCTCCTTTTGTCCTTTTCACTTCTAAAGTAGACTGATTGCTTGTGCTCTTTTTCCATGTTTGATAATGATTTAAATTGCTCAATCTTATGGGGCATCATGTAAGCAATTTCGTCGGTTCCATTTGTAAACTTTACTATTCCTAATGATGAATCATAAGTCATATTGAACACCTCAACAAATGGCCTTCCATGCACTACCTGTGATAAGCTAAAGTCTATAACCGAACTAATATCCTCAACAATTAGGAGATCCGAAACATAAATGAAATTTCCTACAAAGATGTGCATTCCTCTACCTCTTCTAGTAAAATTACTTATTCCTCTAAGACTTTCAGGATCATTTCTAGGTTCCAATTGTTTTCTCATGATCTAATTGTATTGCGTACGAGTCATGATTTTTATAGGGGAATTAAGATCTATGTAGGCCTTCCACACATGTATGTATCTTATGTTGCATGGTATTTTAAGGTTCAAAAGACTTCCTCCTACAATGATTGGGTTTCTCATAAACAAAGATGAGATCGGGGCACATATTAAATACTTATGATATGCTAATTCGCTTCTAGTTGGAAATTTATCAAAGTACCCTACACTTAATTCCTCTCTTGTTACTACATTACCATCCTCTTCTAACTCCTCCTCACTAGAATCATCATACTTCTTAATTAATTCAATAAACATCGCGTCTCCATCATTTTCTTTCGTGCAAACAAATTGTGTATTAAATGATAGGGGACTAAGTTTAATAATTCGAGGAATGAGTTGAGCTGAGAAATTTTACTTTCAATTAATGAGGTTGGTGATTCGGGTGGCGATGGAGGGTTTGTGTTATCCATGGTGAAGACTTGATTTCTTAGAAAAATAAAACTACAAACAAACACACAAAGAAAAGATAGATGAAAAGGAAGCTATACTAAAAAGAAAAATAAAATCTCACTTGATAAGAATCTTATGAGTAGACCTAAGCTAGATAGAATTCGAAACCTAGACTATTCCCTTCTCCCAAACTTCGGTTTGCTCGTTCCACCATGCCATTGGTTTGGGGATGCTTCACGGATGCAAACCTTTGTTTGATATTAAGCTTTTCACACCAGTCTTTGAAGGGATTATTAACAAATTGCTTTCCATTACCAGACACGATTTCTCCTGGTAGGCCAAACTTGCATACAATGTTATCCCAAATAAACTTTTTGACTTAGTTTCCCATTATTGTTGCTATTGGATTCGGTTTAATCCATTTGGTGAAGTAATCAATGGCAACAATCAAATTTTTTACCTTTCATGGGGATTTCGAAAAGGGGTCTGAGATGTTGATTCTCTATTTGTAGAACGACCATAGAGAGGTTATTAGGGTGAGCTTCTGCTGAGGATTTCTTGGCACGGGACGGTGGACTTGACAATCATCACACTTCTATATTATGCTCATTTCATCCTTATGCATTGCTAGCTAATAATATCCAGATCTGATTGCCTTTGCGACCACAGATCTTGGTCCGGAGTGCATGCTGCAAGATCCTTCATGGATCTCTCTTACCACATATTCTTCTTGGAGTGGTATGACATATCGCAGCCAATGTTCAAGAAATGATGTTCTATATAAGACACCACCAATCATGGCTTATTGTCTTGACTTGATCTTTATGGCTCGCACTTTCTTTGATTCCGCCGGTAGTGTGCCTTCCGTAAGGTTATCAAATAATGGTGTCATCCAAGTGTACCCTTCTTCCTCTACCACATCAAAGATCTCTTTCTCATTGATTGATTTATCTTTTAGTACCTCTACTAGAACCTGTTTGGTCAAATGAGCAAAGCTAGTAGACATGATTTTGCTGAGTGCGTCTGCTTTTTTGTTCTCACTTCTCAAAACCCACTCAATGGAGAACCTTTTGAAGCCGTCGACGAGTGTCTTAGTTTTTTCCAGATATTGGATCATGCTCTGTGATGTGTTATCGTCATGTATAGGTAATTAGTTATCAAGTTTTACTATTTATATTTTGCCGACTTTACCTATTAACTAACACTAACAAGCAGTGTACCCGATCAGTTGTAGGTTCGTTGGTAAGTAGGGTGTCGATCACTAAGAGTGAGCGCTAATATTTAAGTCTGTCAGTATTTTAGTTATTTAAGTTAAATCTAGTTAATCTAATGTTAATTCTAACTAAACCTAAACTAACGCAAAGGGGGGTTTTCAACCTGATAGACTGGCATGAGTTTTTGGTTTAATCTAAACTAAGATGACAAAGGACACACATAAGCAGATAAACAAACGATAAAGAACGGTCAAGCACTAATCTAGGAAAACGTATTAGCCCGTTTAATCTAATAAAATGCAGGAATTGTTTATGAGTGCAATGATTGTATTACTTTGTTGGTGTTATATCATTTATAAGCTTAGGTAGGTCATCTTCCTAAACTCTAGGTTTACTTTTTAGTTAATCCTGTCATAATTAACCAAACCCGCATAAAGCATACACCGTTGATTATAATCTATCTAAGAGACGACATTGGAAAATATCAAAACCTAGCTTATTGAGGCTTTACCTACTTATGTCCAATTGTTACCTATATGTTGGTAGTCCACGGTCCGAGCACTTACCCAAGGAAAACAGAACGTTATGTGTAATCCTAAGTCACCACTTAGCCTACCTATTCACTTAACTAAGGGAAGAACATGTGCATAAATTTGTGGTCCTATTAATCCAGTGTCACAAAGATAAGCTTTATGTAGTATTTATCCCAGACTGTAGTTTTACTCTACCGCAATCCTAGATTCGACAAATAATACATAATCAAAACATAAACAGATATGAAGTGATAAACATAATTAACACTCAACAAATAAGTAAACAATCGATATAAACAATACCAAACATTAAATTATCATAAACATGGCTAATACCTAAAATTATTAGCCCATAGTCATTGTAACAATACACAGTATCATAGACGAATGATTAAATAAACAAACGTTATGCTAACCGAACGCTTATAGCGAAGTATAAAGATTACAAGAGTTTTCCTATTGACTTGAGGCACTTATAGGACCTTCTTGGCTTCTAAAATCTTCTGTAGATCGTACTTGGTGGTCATTGCATACTAAAAACCAAGTTTTAGGTTTTCTATTTATAAGCTCAGAAAATAGGTCGATACGTCGTATTGAAGGGATTCGATATAGCGTATTGAGGTAACTTGGAGTGGGCTCCATGATTATTTTATTTTGGAATATTCATTAGCCGCTACTGAATACGACATATAGGGGATTCTACATACATCGTATTGGATGGAAATCATACTTCATCAAAATGTTGACCAAAGTATCTTATACGGCATATCTGCTGATGTGGATATGGCGTATTCTTCAAAGTCAGGCAATGGTCTTGATCTTGTCTAAGTCTTGGGAAATAACGTATCCGTCTATAATGATACGTTGTATTCTTTAGATTTAGAAGACTTCCTCGATCTTCATCATTTATGATCCAAAACACGCTCTTTTCTTTATCTTTCACCAAATGCTCGATAATATCTGAGATTTACACAATTAAGCGATTAAGTATCAAATCTTGTATAAAACATTACAAAACGAGCAATATAAATGGGATAAATGATGCCAATAAAGTGACGTTATTTGATGTCATCACTATGCTCATTGGTATGTATGATCCGTTGATTTGGTTGGCTACTAGGCGGGAATCGACCTTTGCTGCTAAGTTTTTGACTCCAATAGTTCTGCTATTCGCAATCCAGCTACCAAAGCTTAATATTATGACTCATTATTGGATGCTTCGAATATAAATATCAACGCATAGATGATCTTTGTCCCTTTTGTGAGTATGAGTCTGACTTCGTACCCTTCTACACAGGAGGATACATCTTTAAAGAGGGTCCATGGCTCCGGGACCTCTTCTTTCGCTGGCATCTCTGCGGTTGAGGGGTCTTTATCTGGCTTTTCTATAATAAAATCCACCAATATCTGACCTCGGATGTATGTCCTTGGTCTATAGATGATGTCATGTTCCCCCATCTCGATAGTTCATTTTGCCATTCTTCTCGCATTTTCTGGCCGTGATAGAATTTGCTTGATTGGTTGGTCTGTGATGACCACTACTGGATGTGCCTGGAAATACCTTCTCATTCTTCTTGTCGCATGGACCAGTGCTAGTATTAGCTTATCCATTTGGTTGTAGTTAATTTTCGGGCTCTATAAGGCACGACTGACAAAATAGATTGACATTTGTGTGAATCCCTTTCTATTAACAGGACCACGCTAATTGCTTCTCTTATCGCACAAAGGTACATTATCAGCTCTTCTCTTGGCTTAGGTGCGGTTAGCATTGGTAATTCAGCGATCCGCTGTTTCATTTCTTTGAATGCTTTTTCCGCCTTCGTTGTCAGTTGAAAATCGCTCTTCTTTATGCAATTTTTAGGTTTTTGAAGAAGGGTAATGATTTTTCCGTGGATTTAGACAAGAATCTGTTCAAGCTTGCCAGTTTTCCGTTGATACTTTGTACTTCCTTCAACCTCTTTGAGATTGCAACTTTATTACCGCTTTTGCCTTTTTCGGGCATGCTTTGATTCCTCTTGTGTTCACGACATGTCCTAGGAACATACCTTCTTCCACTTCGAAGGTGCACTTTTTTGGTTTTAGTTTCATGTTTATTTTTCTCATAGTCTTGAAGGTTTCTTCGATATCTTTGAGGATTTCCTATTTTGTATGGCTTTTTATCAAAAGGTCATCAACATATACCTATAAGATTCTGCCGATCTGTCTTTCAAAAGATTTGTCCACAAGCCGTTGATAAGTGGCTCTAACATTTTTAAGGCTGAAGGGCATCTTTGTATAGCAGTACACTTCTTGGCTTGTTTGGAAAGCTGTTTTTTCCTCATCCTCCTTTGCCATATGTATCTGGTGGTACCCCTTGTAAGCGTCCAAGAAGCACTTAATGGGATATCTGCAGAGGGATTCGACTTTCTTATCGATCTCCAAAAAGGGATAGCAATCCTTAGGGCATGATTTGTTTAGGTTAGTGAATTCCTCACACATTCTCCAGCTGTTATCGTGCTTCTTTACCATAACCAGGTTCGAAATCCAGTTGTGGTAGTGTACTTCCCTCATGATTTATGCTTCCACCACTTTGGCTACTTCTTCTTGGATAACTTTGTTTCTGTCTGGAGCTTGACCTTTTTTCTTTTGCCTTATTGGGGGACACCATTCGCGGATGTTCGGTCGATGTTTCACTATGAACCTTGGTACTCCGGTCACATTTGCGGGTTTCCCGGAAAACATATCCAGGTTATCCTTGAGCATGTCACACAATTCTATCTTTCCTTTTTAGATAGGCCTCCGCCTATGGTGATGGTATGCTTAGGGTATTTCGGGTGAATAGCCACTTTGATTCCTTTCTCCGTCATTGGTTCTTTGGGAAGAGGTTTGGCTGGAGATTCTGCTACCATCATGCATTCTGCTGGCACTATGTTGCTGCTATGTAATGTCACTACTCCTATTCGTACCAAAAACTTGAGCATTTCGTGGGCAGTTGAGGGGACCGCTTAAAATTTTCTAATTCCCGGCCTTCCAATGATGTCGTTGTATGGAGATGGTGACCGTACAACCATGAAATCCATCCAATCACTTATGGAATGTTTTGCGTCCCTCAATGATACCAACAATGATATTTTCCCTAATGGCTAGGATATTTCCCCGCTAAATCCCAAGAGTGGGGTTGTAGCGAGAGTCATTCGATTTTTGATCTCAGGTCAGAGCCGGTTGAAGCAGTATTCATACAAGACTTCGGAAACAGAACCTCCATCAACATACATGCAATGTATGAGGTAACCTCCTATCTCAGCCTCAATTACTATTGCTGTCTCTTCCGTCATCGTTTGCTAGTGGTGGGAACGAGATTTTTGGGTTTGTAGAGAAGCTTTGAGTGATTTTTTGCCTTGTCACTCGCTGCCATGGTTGCACCATGAATATCGCTAGGGCCTTCTCCTTCCTGTAGGGCTCTCCCTTCTTAGAAGCTTTTGAGTGTTCTCCTTTCCTGTTTCCCTGCTTCAACTCCTTAATTAGATGTGACAGTTGTTCATATTTTACTGCCTCTTTGATTTGTTTTTTCAAGTGGATGCACTCGTCCGTGTTGTGGCCTTTGTCTCTGTAGAACTCATAGTACTTGTTTTTGTTCCAGTTCTCTGCAAGGCCTGACATCGGTGGCGGTGCTTTGCACTTTACAGTATCCATTGCTAGAATCTCTTTTGGGATTTTAATGAGGGGTGTGAACTTGTCATGCCTTCTTACCTACTTCTGCCGATTTTTAAATTCCTATTTTATGTCAAAACTTGGTTGGTGGGTCGCTTCATGGTGTCTCCAAGATGATAAACCCTTTTTTCTAGAATGGTTTGCCATGGCTACTTCTCATCTCAGGAAGGTTGTGGTTACATTCATCATCCCATCCACTGAATTTGGAATATTGTTGTTTAATCTGATGACATCAAATAACGTCTATTTTATAGCATCATTTATCCCGTGTAATTAACCCATTTTGTATAATTATTACAAAGAATTGTCACTTAATCATTCATATCTGAGAATTGCGGTAATTATGGAGTACTTGGTGAAGATTGACTAAAAGGCACACATTCTGGAGCTTAAACGAAGATATTTTGAAGATTACTGTTCTGACTACCAATACCCCGTATCCATCAAGGAAGATACGGCGTATTTGTGCCTGCACTCACCAAAGACCACGAAGGAATGAAGATTAATACGTAGTATCCAGGAAGACCAATACGCCGTATTCAACCTATATGGGAATAAAATATTCTCGAAGATATCAAACGTGGTCCCTACTCCAAGAAACCCCTAATACGCCGTATCCAACACATTGGATACACCATATCGAAACCGACTTTAGACCTTATGAATAGAAAACTCAAAAATGAGTTTTCAGTGTGCTAAATCATATTCACGATACCTAAACCATAAAAGTCAATTTTCAGAGGAGAAAAAGAGTAGAAGAGGTCAAGTAACATGATTAATTCCATAGGAGACAACGTGTAATTTCTTATACTTTTGTAATCGTTTAGTTTTTGGTATCATTCGTTAACTCGGTTAGTTTACCTTGGTTAAATCATTACTCTTGTATTAATTATGACGTTTGAAGGCTAATACCTTCAGGTATTAGCCATTGCCATGAAGATCTTAATGTTTGGTTTGTTTATCTTGATTTCTTAATTTATCGTTGATTGCTTGTTTATGTTTATCAATATACTTGTTTATGTGCTTAAGTATGCAACCTATCATTCAACTGAGTCTAGTCCTACATATGTAATACACTGCAACTTTGGTGTTAAGCCATAAGATGACCTTGGTATCAACGAGTACATTCTTATTCCATTGGTAAGGACTCGAACAGTGGACTACTAGTATATAAAGATCCGTTAAGCAGTAAGTGGGTAAAGTCTCTATGAGCTAGGGTTTAACAAGTCCATTGCCTTAATCCCTAAGATAGATTATAATCAGCAAATAAGGATGATTTATGCGGATGCGTTTAATTGTGACAGAATTCTACATGTCTAGGTCTTAGGAAGAAGTCCCGCCTAAGTCTTAAGAATGATATGCCGCTTCGAGATAAGTAATCATTGCACTAATAAACAAACCAATGTTCTGATTAGATTAATAATGGTTAATACAGTTTTCTTATATTTGGCTAGACCGCTCTTTTATCTTCTGTTAATTTGCTTACGTGAGTTAAAGTGTCTTGAATTGGTTTTAGTCACCACAAAACCCGTGCCAGTCTCTCAGACTAAAAACCCCCCATTTTCCATTAGATTTAGGTTTAACATAAGTTTAGCATAGATTAGACTAACTTAGATTAGAAAAACCAAAGTATTAATAAATTGAAAGTGTTCATCGCTCTTAGTGATCGACACTCTACTTACCATGAAACTCCCATCAATCGGGTACACTACCCGTTAAAGTGTTGTTTTAGGATAAGTCGGCTAAATATAAATTTAAAACTTGGTAATTAATAAATTGACCTTACACGACAGCACATCAAGTTTTTGGCGCCGTTGCCGGGGAGTGAGAATTAATCTTGATTTTTATTTGATATTATGGTTTTTAGATTAGATTAGATCTAACCCTTAGGATTGGTATAGTTTAGAATAGTTTAGATTCCTGTTTGTTTATTCTGTTTATATAATACAGCGTATTCATTTTACTGAATATGACGTGTTTGTTATTTAACGATTTTTGCCCTAGTAAGTTAATTACAGGATGGACGATCCGAACATTACTATGGAAGAATACATCAGGCTCGAGGAATAAAATGCTCGAAAACATGGGAAAGTGTTTAACTGGGAAACTGCTAAGTATGGTAAGATCTAGTATGATGAAGACATTCACGACCTCAGATCCGTTGAAAACGAATTCCCAACTATAGTCTTCAATAATAGTTTGACATCGAATGAAACACTCTCTTGTGAACCCACGGTAAGTTTCCTTAACGATGAATTTGACTTTAGAATTTTGTTTGACGATTCCGACGATGAAGATTACACATTAGTTTTTGACAAAAACTCGTTTTCTTATAAAATAATTTCTACCAATGATTTAAAAACGGATTCGGAAAATGATAATAAAAAAGTCAATATGCCTTTGTTTCCATCACCCGAGCCTACGATCAGTTGTATTGATGATTTAGACTTCTTTAAAGATTTCGAGAATGAATTTCCAGCCATTGTTTACAATGATGCTCTAACGTCTAAATTAGATTTCTCAACTAAACCCACTTTATACCCTCAACATATCGATGAATTTGATCTGAAAGATGAAACATCATTGTTCGAATATGATGAAGAGGAACAAAACGTTTTGTACTTCAATGATCTATTCCCCTTCAACATAATTTATCCCGATGTTCTAAAATCGGATAAAGGTAATGATGATAATAAAATCGATATGATACAATCTTTGGGGGGTAATGAAAATACAAATAAACTTCTTGAGGAAAGTCACGATAAAATTAGAAAAGTTTTCATTATGGGAAGTTTTATCATGGGATTAAATGTGAATATCGTGACTTGGAATCGTTTTGTCAACGGGATGCTATACAATCTTATTAAAAATTTGTATGTGCCGTTTGGCATTCCGTTCGACCCTAAACGGTATTATAAGGACGGTGATTGTGCAAGAATGTTGCAGAGGCCAAGGTACGTTTTCCTTACTTTGTTAAATCTAGGGAAAATTGGTCTTCAAGAATGGATACGGCGTATTAGGGTAAAACCAATACGGTGTATCCACCTTTTTTAACTTGTGTTGACTAAGTCAAAATAATCCGCCAATACGGCGTATTACTCAAACACCGATACGGCGTATCGAGTCTGGGTATAAAAGCCCAACTGATAATAATAATAATAATTAGGATTTATTATTTAAATACGTTTCAAAATTTTACCGGCTACGCGGTAATCGTTTTTATGTGACCGTAAAAGGTCAAAAAGTCAAGTCAGAACAAAAAAGTCAAAGGGTAAAATAGTTATTTAAAATTCTGAAAATTGCCGGGTGTGACACCATTCTCCTCAGGTATGGGTCTCCGGTGGCTTTTCCAGCACTTGCGTGTCTCCGGGCACTCACGTACCTGTGGCGGACTGTGCTTTCGGATCCTAAACGTGAGAACACATCTTTCTCTTTTTTACCCAGCCGTGTAAAGACATATTTTTCCTTCTCGTCTAACCTAGTGAACACGTTAGTGTTCACGGGACTCCTGTGGCGGGAGGGCCCTCACTCTTTGTGTCTCAACCTGGAGAAAACACTTGGAGTTTGAGAAGGGTAGGAGCCTCTAGACATGGTGCTTGGGCTTGGCTTTCGCCTATTCTTAGATTTTCTTATTTTGTCACATGATTTTGACTCGGAAAGTTGAGTTTTTTCTTGAGTCTGTGAGTTCCTTCATGAGCTTTCTCCGTAACTCAGGCGAGCTTGAACACCTTGGAATTTTTCTTGGTGCACTTTTTCGGCCATTAAAGGCAAGAGCTGGTTGTAGTGCTCGTCACAAAACTCACAGAGTTTCTCGTCTGGCATGAAACCAGGAGGGCCATCAGTTGTCTGCTTGCTTCCTTTCCTTGCTGTGTTTTGTACGACGGAATCAGCAGGGGTAGGAGCACGTTCTACCGATTTGCTCATTTTTTGTGATGAGTTTTAGGGACGTAGTTGTGTTTAGTCCCACGGATGGCGCCAACTTGTTAGTACAAAAATTGTGGTGTAGTGAATGAAGAGGAACGACTCCCTTGAAATGTGAATTCCAAGCTCTCCGTGTAGGGTATTTGTACTAAGTGAAAGTAAATGGTGATTTTCTGCTAAGAATAAAGTAAACCGTTAGCCTTACCGCGAAAGGGGATCCCGCAATTGGACTCCGGCATAAGAGTAAGTATTTATCTATAAGTAGTATGTGTGTAATTGGGTCACGGAAATCATACCGTTAGGAGTGTTTGGTGAACTCCTTATATAGGCTAACGTCATTGTCGGTTGCATGGGTCACGAGATACACCCTATTGACCGATGGGGAATAGGGTGGTTGTCGTGAGGTCAACGTCGTTGACTACGCCACACTTTGTAGTATAGTGACTTTGGTCAGCGTACTTATTGTTTGTTATCCGTATTTAGGACGTTGACGTTCTCCTTTCGATTCCCCATGCAATATTCTTTACTCTATTTGGCTGGGCCACGGGTTTCCCTTGCCGGGAAGTGACTCGCAACCGTGGTTGGGATATAGTCCTTGCGAATGCGGCCTAGCGTTAGTCCTGGTACGTCGCTGAGCCTTTGCGGATGCAGCTCGGAGTTAGCCCTAGGCCGTCCTCAAGTCCTTTGCGGCCTATTGGGCTTGAGTCCATTATGGATAGTTCAGCCGGACTCAAAAATCCGGGTAACTATTTTACGTCATCATCGACTACACGCTTAGGCTAAACGTAATGGGACGACCTTTTGCGGTCGGTCGTCCCATGTGGCAATAAAAGGGACCTGGTCACCCCACTACCCTGACCGAAGCAAGACCTGGTCACCCCCAACCTTTGCAAAGTTAGGGTCTTCTGCATGACATTACAATTGGGGAAATATTTCGTATTAAAAAATTAACTTTCTTTTATATTTTTATTTTAAAAAAATTAAACAATCTCCCATTCACTATAAAATCTCACTTTTTATACCATTTTTAATCACAAAACACGTACATTTTATACACTTTCATTATCTTTTTTAAATGGCTTGTTCGATACCACATAAAGACGATGAAATCCAAGCTTTGGTTCAAAAACAAATTGACGAAGATATGGTTCATCAGAAAGCGATTCTGGATTTAGCCTTGCAATTTGATAATGCATGCACAACTAAAAAAGATCTTAGAAAAGCATACGAGAAATGTAATCACATTCCATAAGAGAGTCGTGCTTTGATCGACACTTTCTTAAAAGAAGGTTCTGATAAAGATTACGAGCTAAATCTTTCTATGTACAGAAAGGCGGCAAAACTAGAAAAACAAATGAATGCTAAGTTAGCTTGGATACATGAAAAATACAACCACCGCTCAGAAACCCATATAGGTGGTTCGTCATCACAGACACATGAGATTGGTGATGTATACCTTACTGCGGAAGAGTTACATCAACTACATCTAGATGAAGAAGCCTTAAGAGAAACACTAGAAGAACAAACAATGGATGAAAAGGCACGGGAGGAGAAGATTAGGCAAAAACAAGCTGATGATGATGAATACTTTATGGAATTTGGGGTGATGAGAATTGATTCAGATTACGAGTCATCAGATTAATAAACTAGAAACTATTTTAGTGTAATGTTGTTTTAATTTAATGTTTTAAATAAAGTATTGTATTTTAAATTCCGTTATTATATTTTCAAATTTTGAGTAATTCCAACGGCTAGTTTTTCGTTATAAATTCCCCACCATCTGTCAATATATCACAAACTTCTTTATCCAACTATCCAGATGGATTCCAATTTCACTAACGAAAATGATAGCCATGGGAATAACAGTCCTTGTATAGACGATTCTGATCTTCATTTGACACCGGTTCTGCATTCGTTAGTTGCGCACATTGTGATACCATCTCATAACCCATATCAGTTACCATAATACTCGGTCATGCGGGTGTTGTTCAGCTCTCTAATAGCATGTGTATTGAACCATCTTCCTCAACCCCAAACCCAGTTAGGATAATACCCGGTCCTGCGGGTCTTGTTTAGTGAGTCAAGCTGCTTAAAGAAAATGTATTTATTCTTGATCCGGATGAGGCTTTAATGTCGACACAAGAATATATGTAGAAAGTTGTTGAGGATGTGGGTGAGGATGATGATTTTAACATTGGGGCGTGGGTTAGCACCACTAACTATGTGAATGCTTTTGGTGGCACTGTAACTGGATGTTTGGGAGACATCGACAACTTTCTTAAAAAGGGAAAACTTGAACAAGTTGTTGCAATTAGTGAAAGGATTGTTCGCCGATTGATCTTGGAGATTTAAATGTGACTCTGATAGGATGTATCGAGTACAGTACCTGGAAACAATTCACTACAAAGTCTTTGATGTGGGTAGTTATGAAAAAGGATTATTACTGTAGGAGCTACGAGGATACTTTGCCAATGTCTCAGGTTTTACGCCCTAAATCCAGCAATATGCGGGACCTTAATACTTTATCACAAAAAGAAATGTGGTTGAGGTGTTCCGTAAGGATACGGTTTCAGGAGCGGATTACAGGAGGGGTAGTGCTGGCCGGAAGGGTTTGGGCTTGGGGGTTGGGTTGGTTGCTTGGTCGGATTGGTATTGTGCATATGGCGCTAGGGTAGGTTATTTATGTGGTTTGCATTTCTATAGACGTGGATCCAACGGATACTATTCGAACTATATGTTTTAAAACGTATCTGTGTTGTATTTTTAAATTCCGTCAAGTTCATGTTTTTTATTTCCGTAATTTTTTTCCGTCTTTTCTTCCGTGTATTTTTATTTCCGTATTTTAATTTGTAAAATGTTTAATTATTAATGTAATGTTTTAAAAAAAAAAATTGTTCGGTGTCCTCTGCGGTCACCACTACATGTGTTTGATCACTGTGTGGTCTAAGAGAGAGAAAACTGAGTTGGCGCTGACATGACGGTGTCCTCTGCGGTCACCACTACATTCAGTCTTACTACTCTCAACCACTGTCAAGTACCGCAATGCATGTCTAACTCCTGGATAACTATCCATCGTTATTTTGTTACCTCCGCATCGCCCGAGTAAACTTCTAGTCATTGTGAAAAACATATCTCCTCTTTATTTCATTTTCAAATTTTGCATATACCTTCCATGTTTAATATGTTAAGCATTTAATAAAGGTTGACCGTTGACTGTTGACTATCGGTTAGCCCATAAGAGGCCGCGGCCCATTTAGCTTTTAAGGTTGCATCTTTGTTTGGTCTTATAAATAGTCTTGTATTCTCTTTGTATTCGACAATCAATTCAATAAAGCTTTTTATTGTATCTTTAGTTTCTACATAATATACTTCATAACACGTCTTATATTTTAAATAATAAAATAATAAAGGTAACCGTATTTTAAATTTAAATATCATAAAAATATCTCCTCTTCATTTCATTTTCAAAATTCTCGCTAAAACAATCCCTAAAAAAATAAGTTAGACAATCATAATCATAATCTAGATCATCATTGTCATCTAAATCATCGTATGTAACAATGTCGGAAGACGAAAAGTTATTAAAGGAAGCGAAAAAGTTACCATGGGAGGATCGTTTGTTACATAAAAACTGGAAAGTTCGTAACGATGCCAACATTGATCTAACCGCGTTATGCGACTCTATAACCGATCCTAAAGATCCTCGTGTCCGTCAACTAGGTTCGTTCGTTTCCATTCATTATTACTTTATTAGGTTTTTTGATGTTTTGGTTAATGTATGTTGAATAATATTTTTTTTTTTGTATGATCGACCAGGACATTTTTTTAAGAAGACGATTACTGATTCGAATGCGGCTGTACAAGATAAGGCACTTGACGCACTCATTGCTTATTTAAAAGCCGCGGATGCAGATGTTGGAAGGTTTTACACATTTTGTTTCCATTTGTAATATTTGATAATTTGTAGATAGAGGTTTAAACTAGAACCAATTTATACATGATACTTCGTAACGTAACATACATGTGACTATAAAAATGTGACATACATACACATGTGCTTGAGAAGTCGCATGTGATCTCCACCATTCGTCTGTTTAAAGTTTAAACCTATAGATCTAAATAGGTTTCGGCATAATTTGGCTCTCCCGTGAACCTTTCCCGTTTGTATACAGTAATTGTTTACGTAAGTTTCATGCTGTTAAATGGCTTATTATTTGTAGATTCATAAAAAAAGTCAGAATTTTAAAATTGGAGCAAGAGTGTATGGGGTCTTTTATGCCGTCATTGATATTCATTTTGAAAGTCGGAAGTGTAAATGACTAAATTCACATTTAGTGATATGAATTCACATTTGTATAAGAAATTTCTTAGGCATCGTTGGTATTACGTGGTCTGTACTTTAGACTGTTAAGCCAACCTTATCTAGACTTTAATTGCAGTTGATTTCTTTATGTTTTTTCTTAAATTTTGATGATGAATCAATCTATGTTAGGGGTACACCATACACAAAAAAGTGGGCTTGAGAAATGAAATGTAGAAGCTAGCATAACTTTGAATCTGAGAGTGAGATGTGTTATCATTCTTGAAATGGGAACGCATATACAGATGTGCTATATACTTTAAACATGAATAGTTTTTGAAGCTCTTACTATGTGTTGATATAGGTATGCCAAGGAAGTGTGCGATGCAGTTGTGGCGAAATGTCTTACGGGTCGGCCAAAAACGGTGGAGAAGGCGCAGATGGTGTTTATGCTCTGGGTGGAGTTGGAAGCTGTGGATGCATTCCTGGTATGTTTGATGCATAAATATTTCATATTTTGAATTATGCGCATATACAATCATGCTAGAGACAATTCACTCCATAGTGAGCAGTGTTGACATGTAGATAACATAATACTCTTAAGGCATCTTGCATGCGATTCAGTTCCACTTTTATATCCTATGCTGTACCATTACACGCTCCACAGGTTGACTTCACATTCTATGCAATGTGACAGAATGCATTTTTGATGGTTAAGTCATTCACAATGTGCATAATTTTTAGCCACTCTATGCATATAGTCATAGTTCTTCGCAAAGTGTTGTCATTTTCCTCACTAAAGTGTTTGTTGATAGGATTCTATGGAGAAAGCAATAAAAAACAAAGTTGCTAAAGCTGTTGTTCCCGCCATAGATGTCATGTTTCAAGCCTTAAGGTTTGTGATACAAATTATCTTCCTTTCTTTAACATTGCGAGACTTACTCTTTTTTTGCCAATCATCAGTGAATTTGGTTCAAAGATCGTGCCACCAAAGAGAATATTAAAGATGCTTCCGGAACTCTTTGATCATCAAGATCAAAATGTCCGTGCTTCATCTAAAGGGCTAACACTTGAGCTTTGTCGTTGGATTGGTAAAGACCCTGTGAAGTCCATACTATTTGAGAAAATGAGGGAGACAATGGTATGCTGATCATCACTTATTTGTTGCTTCCACTTGTTAAAGTTTATAAACTTATGGAGTTACTAATTATTTTCATTTGTTATGTTTAAAGAAAAAAGAGCTGGACGCTGAGCTTGCAAATGTCAAAGGGGCTGGCAAGCCTACTCGCAAAATAAGGTTTGTTGTTTGTGACTCAGATACATTGTTGATGACTATTAGCAACTAATTTTTTTAACGGTAATGATAATAATACTAGCTATGAATATATTTTACAATTCTTTACAGATCTGAACAAGACAAAGAAACGGAAAAGGAAGTTGGATTTGAGGCTTCTGGCTCTGGCCCTTCGGAAGAATCTGCTGCTGAGAGTACGTGATCAACTAAAATGGGTGGCTTTGAAATATCTCCTTAGTGGTTAAAATGCTTACTGATGTAAAACTCTGTTGCAGTTCCTCAGGAGATAGATGAATATGAACTCGTTGACCCGGTTGATATCTTAACGCTGTTAGAAAAATCTGGGTTCTGGAAAGGAGTGGTCAGTGCACATTATCTATATATTATAAAATATTAGCCGCCATGCTTTGGTTTAATGAATATTTATGCTACTTAATTTTCACCTTACAGAAAGCTACTAAGTGGTCTGAGAGGAAAGATGCTGTAGCTGAACTGACTAAGCTTTCTTCAACAAAGCGGATCGCTCCTGGAGATTTTACAGAAATATGTCGGACACTTAAGAAGGTATTCCGAAATATGTGACCAAATTTACCTAAAAATTATAAATCTAGTAAGCTTTTATGAAACGTGATTTTCCTGATCTGCATTGTGCGACTGATTTTCTCTTTGCAGCTTATTAATGATGTAAATATTGCTGTTGCGGTAGAAGCAGTCCAAGCCATTGGAAATCTTGCACTGGGATTAAGAAATCATTTTTCTGCGAGTTCACGCTTCTTGCTGCCCGTTTTACTTGTAAGACAACATTCTATCATGTTTTTTCTATTTGGTTAGAGTTACTAGTGGTAGCAGCTAACATCTCGTCTCATCATATCTTTTAGTTAATGTTTTGTTACTCTGCATCTCATATAATTAGATTTGTTTTTTTAATAGGAAAAAATGAAGGAGAAAAAGCCTACCATGGCGGAAGCACTCACTAACACTCTCCAAGCAATCCACAAGGCTGGATGTGTGACTCTGGCTGATATTGCTGAAGGTAGGGTGTATACATCTAGAATTGTACACTTCAAGAAGCTATCATTATCTTTTGATTATATAGTTATAGCATTGTGCCTTTGTCTGTTGCAGTCAAGGTAAATGCTTTTGTCATTGTTTTGATGATTTTGTCCTGTTGTTGGATGTAAGATGTTTCATGTCACCCTGTCCACTAGACCGAGAGTCTCTGATTTTCAGTGCACTAATATCCCTCTGAAATGGTTTTCTAACAGATGTTAAAGTTGCTGTCAAAAACAAAGTTCCACTTGTGCGTTCACTAACATTGAATTGGGTAACCCATTGCATCGACACAAGCAAGAAGGCTGTCATTCTTAAAGTGCACAAGGACTATGTTCCGATTTGTATGGAGGTTAATGAATTTGGTGCATTTCTCATATAAATCTTTGATTGTCTACTTTTAAGGCATAATTTGTTACGGTTAGTTCTGCTTTTTGTAGTGTCTTAATGACGGGACACCTGAAGTCAGGGAAGCTGCATTTTCAGTCCTGGCAGCAATAGCAAAGGTATACCTTTATTTTCTTATTATAGCTTTGCACTGATAGTTTTTATTTATCGTTGATGCAAATAATACCATTTCTCTGTTTCCTCTTTCTAGCTGGTTGGCATGAGGCCTTTGGAAAAGTCATTAGATAAACTTGATGAGGTCAGGAAAAAGAAGCTTTCAGAAATGATTGGTGTTTCCGTTAGTGGTGCTCCAACTGTGGCAGGCTCGGGTGGTGCATCTACGGAGGTGTGTTTGTTTTTACATCTCTTTAATTTTTATCTTTTTTACTACAATACTATTTCGCAATATAATCAAAGTAGTATGTTCCAGAATTTAACTAGTTTGATGTGTTGAACTATCATAGATTGTTTTACGAGGATATTGTTGTGTTTGAAGTTATAGTTTTTTTGGTGCTCTATTAAGGCATAATGAGAATTTAGTGTTCGCCATCTTTGGAGTGCCACTTATTAATATGTTGCTTACACTGTTTTGATGATAAGAATATATTTTAGACTTTTAGTAATAGAAGTTTGAATTGAGACTATAAGATAATATTACACAACATATATATGCAGGCTTCAGATGGAGGTTTCGTTAGAAAGTCAGCAGCAAGCATGCTTGGTGGGAAGAAACCTGTTACAGCTGCTGTGAGTTTCATTTATAATCCATCTCTTTATATTTAGTTGAGTCTGTAAAATTTATTATTCTTCTTTATGGTATTGATCCGAAAATTTTATTTTCTCTACTGCTTTTCAAGCCTGCTTCTAAGAAGGCTGGTCCCGTGAAGACGAGTGCTGGCAAGAAAGCATCTGGACCAAGTCAAAATAAACAAGTTGCACTTGAAGATGTTGAGGTGAGTTAATTTATGACCGATACACACATATAGTTTGCATTAGAAGTTTTGGACTAATATTCTACTCATCAAATTTCATGGTTTGCTTTTTGCTTGCAGCCAGCTGAGATGACCCTTGAAGAGATTGTAAGCAGATTAGGATCTCTTATTCAAGAAGATACTATTACCCGTTTGAAGAGCGCTGCATGGAAAGAGCGACTTGAAGGTTCTCATTGTCATTATTATAATACGAATGAAACAAAGATACCGCTTTCTTTTAGATATCAAATATCTATCTGTAACCATGGTTACTTGGGGAATAACCTTATTTCTTATTACTTATTATGACAAGTTTGCTATAAATATGTTACTTGCATCTATAGTAATTTTGAGTTTTTGGCTCTTAAGAACATGTTTCTGACGAAGTCACATCTACTAATATTTATGATGTTCTGCCTTGCAGCAATTATCTCATTCAAAGAGAATGTTATAGCACTTCAAGAACTTGATCAGTCGGTTGAGATTATAATCCGCCTACTTTGTACTGTTCCTGGTTGGAATGAGAAGAATGTGCAGGTCCAGCAACAGGTCACTGAAGTTATCAGTCATATAGCTTCTACCGCCACAAAGTTTCCAAAAATATGTGTTGTGCTATGCATAGGAGGTAAAATAAACCACAGATTTGGATTACTGATTGTCTGCAATCTTAAATCATACTAATATTTTTCCACTCCCTTTAAATCAGAGTTTTTAGGAACGAACATCGTCATGTGAATTTGTTTTATATCTGATTTTACATTTTCGCATGCTGATAGGTATATGTGAAAGGGTGGCTGATATTAAGACCCGTGCCCAAGCTATGAAATGTCTAACCACTTTCTCTGAGGCGGTGGGCCCATGTTTTGTTTTTGAAAGAGTAAGTTGGATAAACTTTCAGTGAGCCTAAGCAAATGGCACTTCTTTATGTTTAATGTGACATTGAAGTAATATTCAGTGTTCTTTCCATCGATTTTGTAGATGTTCAAGATAATGAAAGAACACAAGAATCCAAAAGTTCTTAGTGAGGGCCTTTTATGGATGGTTTCTGCAGTTGAAGACTTTGGTGTTACACATCTGAAATTGAAGGATGTAATAAATTTCTGCAAAGACACTGGCTTACAATCAAGTGCTGTTGCTACTAGAAATGCTACCATAAAACTTATTGGGGTATTACACAAATTTGTTGGTCCTAATATTAAAGCGTTCCTGTCAGATGTCAAGCCTGCCCTTCTTAGTGCATTAGAGGCGGAGTGTGTAAAAAATCCTTATGAGGTATGGTTGTGTTTTCTGCTTCTATATCCTGATTATTTATACATCTTAATGTTTTTTAATTTATTCAAGTATATTATCATGCAGGGTGCAGCTGCTGCACCAAAGAAGACTGTTAAGGCATCAGATTCCATATCATCTGCACCTGGTGGTGGCTTGCCACGTGAGGATATCAGTGGAAAGATAACACCAGCCCTCTTGAAAGGATTTGAGAGTTCTGATTGGAAGGTAATGCTTTTGTTTTTTCAATATATTTAATCCGTAGACATTAAAAGTTCACTAGAAGGCATACTTGAATCATCATGACATTGTTGTTGATTGTGCTCAGATTCGTTTAGAATCTATTGAAGCGGTTAATAAAATCGTGGAAGAAGCTAACAAGCATATTCAGCCTACTGGAACTGGTAATAATCTTGCATTGAAAAGTTAAAGTAGGATATACGCACCAGATAAAATCATTTTTTATCTTTGACACTCTTTATGTCATATATTCAGTGGAATTATTTCGTGCTCTTAGAGGCCGGTTATATGACAGCAACAAAAATTTAATCATGGCTACTTTGTCTTCTATAAGTGCTCTTGCATCTGCTATGGGACCGGCAATAGAGAAACCAAGCAAGGTTCTTTGGATATGCCTATCTATATCTACTTGTAAATCTATATAAAGCAACAGAATTAATATGCCATGAATTTCATTTTTGCAGGGAATTTTGTCAGATATTGTGAAATGTATTGGTGACAACAAAAAGCACATGAGAGAATGTACGTTGGCTACTTTGGATTCTTGGGTCGCTGCTACTCATCTTGAGAAGATGGTCGGTGTCTTTTATTATCCTTAATGTTTTTGTTTTATTTATCTTTGTTATTTTTATTGTAAGAGATAATAGTGTTGACTCTTGGTCCTCTTTTAGGTACCACATATTGCTGCTTCTCTCACTGATGCTAAACTTGGCACGGAAGGACGCAAGGACCTATTTGACTGGTTGTCCAAACAACTTGAAGGATTAGCCGATTTTCCTGATGCCATTCAGCTGTTGAGACCAGTCTCCGTTGCTATGACGGTAACTGTTTTAATAAGAATAAAACACCATATTTATTATTGGATTTTGCCAATATATAATTTTCAATCACTGGGTTAAGTAATTTCTGTTTGTCATCAGGATAAGTCAGCAGATGTTCGCAAAGCAGCCGAAGTATGCTTCGGAGACATTGTTAGAGTCTGTGGACCAGAAATGGTGTGTAAAGCCATATACGTTTGCAAGTTATATTATAAATTTTCCCAACCCTTGTGAACTAATGTTCTCATTCATAATAGGTCATGAAGAATGCACGAGACATTCAGGGACCAGCGTTAGCAATTGTTCTTGAGAGATTGAAGTCGCATGGTGTAAATCCAGAAACATTTGGAACTGGACAAACAGGGAAAACAAGTTCAAAGAGTGGAAAGTCTACTGCTAATCGAGCAAAGCCTGGAAGCCGACCTGTATCTCCGGTATGATTACTTTGTGTGTCAATTTTTTTTTCATTACCTTTTGGTTTATTATCTAAACCTGGTTTTCTTATTTTTTATAGACCCCAGAAATGGAAAAAAGAAAGGACGGGAAGCCAGGTGAACCAAGAGCTGTGGTAAGGCGTTCTGTGATGGAAAATGGGTATAACTACCAAACTATCTTTTTATTTTCCGTCATACTATTCTATGCTTTTTGTTTACGTCTTCATTATTGTCTCAAAACTTACGTTTGTGGATTATCATGCACAGTTCTGACATTGCTGAGCAAAGTGGTGAAGTTTCACAATCTTCACCTGGAGGTATAATTGGCCCTATTGGCTGGTATGAAGCTCTAGATTATATTGAAAATGGCTCGCCTGAGCAGGTGTGTAATGCTGTTATATTTTGTATGGTGTTTTAGAAAGCTTTTATCGAATGCATAAATCATTAAATTGTTTGTTTGCAGTCTGTTGAAGGTATGAAGGTCGTGTACAATGAGTTAACCAAAGCAAGTGATAAGTCCGAGGGCGTTCTAATTGATGATCTAGTCACAGATGCTGACAGACTTGTTGCATGTTTATCTACTATGGTAATTAATTGTTGCATCACTCAGTTTCATTCCATGTTTGTCCGTTTACTTATATATCATGTCTATTAACTTTTCTGTTTGATACCAGTTTGAAAAGACTTTTGAATTTAGCGCAATGAGTGCATCTTCGAGGTTCTGTAAATATGTTCTCAACACACTCATGCAGGTGATTTACCATATTCCTTGAGATGCCCTTTATTCTAAATTGTTTAAAAGTAACAAACAAATTCCATCTAGATATAGTCATCGGACAAATATCTCTATTTATCCAATATGCTTGTAAAAAAATGAAATATTCAAATAAACTGCTTGTGTGGATTCTCGTACATTGAGATTTTGCTCTTTTGTTGCAGGCATTTCAAATTAAACGGCTTGCTCATGCTGTCGAACAGAGAACGCTTGAAAATCTTATTACAGAGCTCTTTCTTTGGTTTTTAGATGAAAGGATTCCAAGGATGGATGATGGCAGTAAGATTCTAAAAGCATCGAATAGTTTAATACTTAAGATATTGGTGAGGCTTGGCCCCCTTAAACTCATGTACATATTATTATATTTGTGTCGATTAATCGTATTGAATTCTTTCTTTGCAAATGCAGGAGAATGCAGACCGGACATCGTCATTTGTCGTACTCATCAGTCTTCTGTCTCCACCATCAAACATGTCTTTTGCTTCAAGAAATATGAAGTTCTTGGATTTGGTTGTGAAATGCTTGATTAAACTTACAAAGGTTAGTGGTTTTTTTTGTCTAGTCGAAAGTTTACCGGTTTTTATAACAGGTAAAAACACGTAATTTTGTTCGGGTTAACCAACAATGCTTGTGATACACTCTTTCTGTCTTTGCTTCTTTTAAATGCAGATTCTTGAAAGTACCATAAACGAACTTGACATTGACTGTATTCTCCAAAGCATACATGTATATCTGCAAGAACTCGGAGTAGAAGAAATTAAAAGGAGGTTTGTATACTGCTTCTGATATCTAAATTGCTAATTTGAAGGTTCAGTTTCTTACCTTTTTTAACTCTTCTTTTTTCTGCAATTACTATGAACCACTTATAGAGCGGGAGCAGATGATATGCCTTTGCGAATGGTCAAAACTGTTCTACATGAGCTTGTAAAGCTTAATGGGACTGCAATAAAAGGTCATCTTTCTATGGTCCCAGTAGACATGGAACCCCAACCTATAATACTTGCCTACATCGATCTTAATCTTCAGGTAAGTTGTTTATATAACTCATAATAAAGGCATACGGTACATGTTTAATACTTTATTAATTGTATTTCTTCATTAATGTTAGATGTTAGATGGTGCAAGAATTATGACACCAACTAGGCGTGCTGGCCAAACAAATTGGGGTGATTAAATGGCATATAATCCGTTGCCTGCTAACTGAAGGTGAGTTCCTTCTATCTTCTTGTTTCACAAGTTTTCTTGCTACTAAATTTCATCTGTATTGTGTGAAGCGTTAACAGCAAGAACATGCTGCAATATTTAGATAGTTGGAGAGAAACAAACATGCAGCATTGGTAAATATGAGCTACACAGACTTACTCATTGACCCCAAAGGTAGCATTATTCCTTTTTTATTCTTCTCGGAAACTGTATTAATCACCACGAGAACTCAAACTTAGAATGTGTATCAGGCTGACATATATCTCAACTTCAAAATACAAGTGAAGCTTTCCGAACCTACATTAGAGATAGTTTAGCTAAGGTCGGGATAAATCTTCATGGATATATATGCTGAAATCGTCTTATGTACCATATGGAAAGGAATGCTGCAGCCGGAAGAACTTCACTTGGCTTGCCTATGCTGAAACCTCCACGCCGATATATAGATCTTATATGCAACGTTGAAAATATGACATGTACATAGCACTAGAAATAGATATTAGATCTTTAGGTAGATACTTAATCTCAAACCATACACACCAAAACTTGTTATTTCCCTACCAGACTTCCCATTTCCCTCCAAATTTTGTGCACAATGGGCAGCTCTTTTTTCGATATTTTACAAAAACTTTACATTGATTCCATATTCATTACAAATTTGGACTTAAGATAGTTGTATATGGAATAATTACTTTTCAGGTTCTATTATAAGGTTCATGTCAACTTTGAAGCTAAACCATGTATGAGTTTAAGTCATAAAATAGCAACGTACTTTGTTTCATGTATGTGTACTCTTTTTTGCTCCATTATATGCTACAAGCTTTCAAATTGTGTCTCGATATCTCACATATTGCTGAGAGGTTCTTTTGGTATTTTTTTGAATACTGACGCATCGCAATAAGTATGATATTGGGCCACAATTTGAAAGTTTGTAGCATATTGAGGAACGAAAAAAAATACACATATGATAATAGAACACGGAAAAAATTGTGCTTAAACCCTAGTGATAAAATTTTAAAAGTTCATTTGTATTTAATGGAGTTAACTTTAAATTAAATCACCGAATATTGTTTTTTTTTTCACATGAAGTTCGTGCAATTCACATAAGTTTTTTGAACTTTTTACCTTTGTAAAAAAAAAGGGTTTTGAACTAACAGCATATTTTTTAGTGGGAAACATGTTTTTATATGACAACGAATTGATGTATGTTTGTCTCAAGCATGTCGCATTTAAACAACCATCTAACCCCCGTCAAAATTTCTTAATGCATTATAAATATTCACACGTTCCAAAATTTTGTCCTTTTATATGATGCATGTGTTTCAGATTTATAAACGAAGGCACACAAAATGTGAGTCAACATGTATATGTTATATTACATTTAAAATTTAAGAGAGTATATTCTAAAAAAAATTCTTGTGGTTTGGCCAAAATGCAAGATCCATCCTTGTGATTTTGAAATTGCAAATGACCTTTAAACTCTAGGTTTATATTCGTCCTTGATCAAAAGGAAATGACTTAAATACCCTCATCTTCACTGGCAGAGATAGGAGGGGGCCTGAGGGTAAATGTCTCTATAGAGAAAAAAAATTGTAGTGTAAATTTTTTAAAAAATCTAGGTTTTTTTTTGCAATTTGTCTCCCTAAAAACCAATTTGTATTGTAGTTAGCAAAAATTACCAAGATGTGCACCCTCAAGCAAAAATTTCTGACTCCGCCACTAATCGTCTTCCACTTTTAATCTTTTTCCAGATTTATTACCATATTACACATTTGAGAAGTAATGCGTCGTCGTATTCTTCTGCCTAATTTCACTGTTCAACTTAAGCACTGTAGTTGCTACAGTGCTGGGCCAAAAAGAAGCCCAAAAAATTAGCCTAAATTTTGGGCCGGTCCAATTGGTTTTATTAATTTTTTATTAAAAAAAAATTGTTGTGACAAAATATGGAGACAAAAAAATGTTACAAAAGTACCGACTCATTCAGATAAAAAATTTCCGCGGAAACATTTTCGATACCTAATAACTTTAAAATAATCGACAGGGTCACAAATGTACAATTCTAAATTGCATTAAACGGTGTCATTTTACGCCATGAGACCAAAAAAAAAATTGAAAAAAAAAATAAAAAATGAAAAAAAAATTAAAAATAAAATTTTAACGCCCCGCAACAACGCGCATGACATAAACTCATATAAGAAAAAAAAACAAACTACTAAACATGATACTAAAAAAGTGAACTCGCACTATTAAATATAAGACCGACAAAATAAATCCGTACAAAATAAATAAAAATAAAAAAAAAGTTAATGACTCGCAACAACGCGCGAAAAATTAAAGCCCCGCATCAACGCGCAGAAAAAAATAAACTCGCATTGTCAAACATGAGACCGAAAAAATAAACCCACACAAAATAAATAAATAAATGAATAAAAAATTAATACCCCGCAACAACGCGAGAAAAATTAACGCCCGCAGCAACGCGCGGGTAATCTTGCTTGTTTTGATGTAAAGTTCATGTAGAGTTATGTTAATTTTGTTATACAAATTTTGAGTAATTGTTTTATGTATTATCGTATGTGAATTTTTTAAAGCTTATTCGCGAGTTTTGTTTCGTTTGTTGGTAGAGAATGCATGGTTTCCTTTGAAATTTTGTTTGTAAAATATGTATAAGATCATTGTGTAAGTTTTGTAATACATTTTGTTGTTAAGTTTGTGTAAAATTCATATGGATTTTGTTATTAAAGTTTGTGTAGATCTGTTTGCTAGTTTATGTAGATTCATTCATAATGTTTGTATATATTACCATATTACACATTTGAGAAGTAATACGTCGTCGTATTCTTCTGCCTAATTTCACTGTTCAACTTAAGCACTGTAGTTGCTACAGTGCTGGGCCAAAAAGAAGCCAAAAAACAGCTCAAAAAATTAGCCTAAATTTTGGGCCGGTCCAATTGGTTTTATTAATTTTTTATTAAAAAAAAAATTTGTTGTGACAAAATATGGGGACAAAAAAATGTTACA
>BQNB010016517.1:0-54887 GCA_026074375.1 Tanacetum coccineum
AATATGTGCCCATTTCCTAAAATTGGCCGATTTGAACTTTTTTCATATGGAATTAACCTGGTAGAAAAAGTCAAAGTATTCACAATATTTGTATGTCCTAATCTTGCTATGATTAAGTTCCTAACTAACATGATGATGATACATTGTTCATAATTGACATGATGATGATACATTGTTTTAACTGACATGATGATGATAGATTGTTTTATTAATTAAATAGAAGTGGAAAAGGGAGAATTCTAAGTATCAATTTTATTCTTTGTCATTAATATATTTTTTATAATTGTAGAGAAAGCATTGTATGAACAGATGACGCAATTATGTGATATTGAACCAAGGATCGATGATGCCAAGTTTGGCATAATCTGCACTTTAGGAATGTTTATAAAATAGTGATCTAACCCTATTGACTTTGAAAACAGTGAAGGCAACCTTGGGATAGCTAATGCGATTTTAGACCATTTAAGCATGAATTTCCATATTTCACGTTGGCAGGTATGTTCATTTAGCTTATAATATATGAATATAATGCTTATGAGTTGGCTTATGCAATCAGTTACATGGCATAATTGTTAACAATTGCAGCGTGAGTTAATTCATCTTATTGTTCATTTAGCTTATAAAATAGTGATCTAACCCTATTCACCTCAGCAAAACGGTATTGCCGAAAGGAAGAACTGTACCTTGAAAGAAATGGTTAATGCCATGTTAATAAGTTCTAGTTTAAGCCAGGACATGTGGGGGAAATCCTATCTAACAGCTACTTATATTTTAAATAAGTTACCTTGTAAGGAAAAAGAAGATACCCCTTATGAACTGTGGATTGAAAGAAAACCATCATATCAGTTGTTACGATTGTGGGGGTGTCTAGCCATGGTAGCTGTGCCGACACCCAAGGCCTAAAATATTAGACCTAAATCTGTAGATTGTATATTTATTGGATATGCTAAGAATAGCAGTGCTTATCGTTTAATTGTACATGACTCGAACCTCAGGGTCATTCCAACCTATGGAAATTACGGTTCACTGGTCAGACCTCTAACTATTTTTGCGCGTTCTTGCTTGGTACATTTAAATCGGGTAGTCCTGGTCAGACCTCGTGCTCGAGGCATAAGATGAGAACTAAACATGCTCTTGACATTATAACGTGTTTACTAATGTCTAGACCGGTCTCATAAATATAAGAGTTGCATCAAATGCAATTAACGCTCATCGCTTACCTCTTGCCCTACTTGTTTTCGTATTGGTCAGACCTTTGTTAATAAGTGGGAGGTCAAGTTGGATCTTAGTCTTAATTAGTAAATTAATTGGGTAGTTAATTCTATTAAGAATTTAATTATCGAAAATACTAAATTGAAGTTTCTATGTTCTGATTAATTGTGTTATTGCAACATAATTCATAAACGAAAGTTTGTTTTCTCATAGAAGACAAACATAGACTCTTTTCCTGGTAAGAAGAGTGGGACTTACACCTATCTCTTCTCGTTGATTGACAAGAATAAGATAGGGTTATAATTGAATCATTATCAATTATATTTAAACTCACTTTTAAATCTTTCATTACCTTCTTCCGGTTATGAAATCTTTGAAAGATAAATTACTTTGTGTAACTAGAGTACATTTTGTTTATAGCTACCAAAATAATGACATCTTGCATTTGTCACAATGTATGAGTTTAAACCGCACGAGTAAAGAAAATTGCTAGCAGGTCTTCTTGGCATAATTTCTTGGACTCATTTCATTCCTTATAGTGCTAAACACCCTTGTGGCCAGGCAGACCGATTAAGGAGGAATTGCATGCTAAAATGTTCAAGTTAATGAAAGCATGAATGGCGAGTCCCTCATCTACATAATAGAAATTCATATACTCAGTTCAATATCTAAGTACATTGCTACTTATAGACATTTTAAGTGAATAGGAAAGTAAATAAATAGCTATTTGCTTTCTACTCGTAATGTGACACTTACAATGTTGACAAAACCAGTGGGAGCTTTGCGTTTTATTACCGAAAAGACATCCATGTAATGTTGTCAAATTCAGTAGGAGCTACAAGCTTTATCTCCTTGTTAGTTACCCTTATTATTTTTAGCTTGCTTTGAAATAACTCATTACTTTCCGAATATGAACGACCGTAATTTAAGGAAAATTGCATTTTATTTTATAGATAACACGTTGCTTTTCCGATGTTGCTTTCCTGAAACATTATCTATAGAATAATAATCCACAATTCCTTATTAAACGTTATGGTTTGAAATCTACTTGAAATATCTATGACACTATCAAATTGTTTATACAATCGTGCGCTTGTCGTATTGCTTATCTATATTAGATAATGTTGCCCCATACACAAGTGGGAGAAATCTTAAGTATGTGCAAGGAACAACATATAACAATATGATTATTGGTTCCTTTTGACCGCAAGGTAAAAAAACTAATAATTCTACTAGGACTTAAACACACGAGATGTTTGTTGCCCTATTACATTCTACAGTCATGATATAATGTAAAGCTACTTCAACTTATTGACTATATGATTAGTCAAAATAATTATGGTTAATTATATAATCATGATTATGAAGTATGAAATTAACATGAAATTACCATTGAACTTAAGAGTTTGTGTTCATAATTACTTTAGTTAATATAATTATGTTTGCTTGTTAACACATAATTATAAAGTCCTTGAATTAATCAATAACTCATAACACAAAGTAAGTAGTAAAATGGGTGTTCTTCTTGTTAACACATCATCATAATGTCCTTGAATTATTGAGAGACTTGTAACGTATAACTTGACATGTTATGTTTTCTTGAAATACATGAACATAGAGTTAAAATAAGGTCCTTGAATTATTCAAAGACTCATAACGTATACTTGACATGTTCTGTTTTCTTGAAACATATAAACATAGAGTTATTGTACTATTTAAAGATATATACGTTATAGCATGCACTTGGTTTTAAAATACTTTGTATTCAATTTGGCTCGACCCAATTGACAAGTATTTGATCCAAAGAGAATTAAGTTATCTAAGGAATTCTGATGGAGTTTCACAATTCTAATGCTCATAGAATACCACATTATTATGGTATGTCTAATATGTTGAAACAAACTATATTCATATGGTTTGATTTCTGCTAACTTAAATGGCTCTACCTCCAAAATCGATCAAGGTTAGAAATTTGCGTGTGTCATGGATACACTCAATATAGTTCCAACCTAAAAGGTATTCAAGACATTATATATTTATAGATTAGGGATGAGTCCCATTAAGTCTTGATTAAAGTTCTAAAATTTGTTAATATCTTATGAAACATATTATTAACAAACTAGAGATGAGAACTGTAAAATGTATTTTGTTGTCCCATTTAAGAACACTTTATTGTTACTTAAATACTTAGTATTTAGAGATGTATCTCTTCTTACAAAAGTAAGTGGGAGCATTTATATATCTTGAAAATATTCAAGAACAAAATACATAACCTTCTGAATTCACTTGTTGATGTCATACTAAGGTTAAACATGGAAATGTCAAACCAAAGTATAATGTAACTCTCATTCATAAATCCGTAAGGATACCTCATCAATGGAATGGTATTTTAATATCAATGCTGAGGAACATGAGTTAAAGGGTCATAATAAACCTGTTAACTGGTAAGATGAATTATCACGTTTTAAATCTGATAAATGTCTTAAAATTATGAATGAAAAGATGCAGTCCTTAAAAGACAAATCAATATTATGAGCTTGATTGATCTTTTACCAAACAATTAAACTGAAAGGTAATAATGACTTTCTTTTGAAGAAAGGCTCATAAGGACAAAATTATATACATATTAATGTCTGATTAATGATAAGAGTTTTTAATCTTACTCAAGCAATTGACTATGATTAAATCTTCCTTTTCTACACGCATTAATTATATAAAGATAATTAATTGTCATACAGGTTTTCTTGAATCTGACATATGACGAATTAAGGATCATAACTCTTTCCTTAATAATTACCTTACGAGGACGATGTGTAATCAAAAGGGTTATGAGTCTATATTTGTAATATGATAATTAAGTTTTATAACTCTTTCTTTATGATTACCTTTTGCGAGGACGGTGTGTAATCAAAAGGTTATGAGTTTAAAATAATCTTTATAAAGTATACAAGATAAAAAAATCCAAGTATGGATTAGATCATGCATCTAGGAGCTGAGGTCTTAAGTTTAATAACAATATGATTTTTGATTAAATTAAGATAACTCCGGAGTACACCTGACATCAAGTGGGAGCACTATATTTTATTTTCTAAAATTCATATGTTGTATAACATATTAAAGGTATCATTTCATCTAAGCTAGATGTTAATCCTTGAGGTTAGAATGACACTTCAATTGGGAATTTAGGAAATAAAACAAATGACCTTGGAATAATTTTTTATTGAAATAATATATGCGGGGATTAAGTCCAACACAAATGCAATACATCATTGAAGCAAGTCTTAAATGATATATTTCACTTGAGATAATTTAATACATGGATGAAAACCTTGTGTTTTTTAACTAAGGATTCATCATGTATATATTATATTGTGTATGAGACTGGTTGTTACTTTTACACGAGAGCAAGATGAGCTAACAACAACAGTATCTAATTGAGAGTGTTTAGATGACTAATAACAACAATATCTAATTGAGAGTGATTTAGATGATTGTTAAAATAAATGTTTACGAATTATATAAGGCATGTTGTTTGTATACACATGATGCTAGAGAATAATCAATTCTAGTTAAAGTAGGATTTCATCATTTATGATAAATCTGCTAACTAGATATGCTCATCTTAGAGCATAGTTGTAATACACATTAAAGAATGAGAATACTTTACATTTTAAGAAACTGTAAAGATGACTGTCTGAGTTAAGTATGTGGGTGACTACAAATACCTCATAAAAGGTATTGTCACATTTCCATACTATGATTCTTGCAATAGTATGCAAATATACATACGACACTCATCATAGCGTTCAAATTCTTCACAAATTTGTGAATTTGAAACAAGTATTCGGAAAGTGTACTCAGATAACTATTTAGCTATCTTGTAAAGAAAAAGTTGAGAATGTTGGATACATTGGACTTCAACTTGCTAAATAGTTTCATGCATATCTGTTTTTTAGTATTTGGATAATTGGGATGTAAGACAATTTTTACTTTCTAATGAATGAAGATATGTGGTATTTATTATTCATTCATATAATAATTGTTATCCTATATTTGCATGTTTAATCCTTGAATAATTTTAATTATTCTTAATATGTCCATTGTCGGTTAACAATATGGGAGTATTGTTACACAAGACAAATGTGAGTGTTGGTTATATTCTTTGAATATATGGATGGTTCCCACCAAACTCATATGTTAATCACAAGGGATGCATATTGGACACCCCAACCTTCGAATATTTACTTTTGGATCCTTGGTCATGAGTAAAATATCAAAAAATGGTTAGTTAGGTCATCCTTAGACTTGAGAATACAAACAAGTTCTGGTATGTGTGGTTATCACTTTTTAATTCTAAGTCAAACGCTAACCTGAAAATGGTAGTTATAAAGGCTATTATTGTAAGTGATGTGAAGCAGCATTCACAACACTTGTATTCAACAAAGAATTTGTTCCTCCACTTTATGTGTAGTATGATATCATTGGCGCCTCTCCAGAATTAATCAGATAATTGTGTGGCCGCACCCAAAGGGTAATCCAAGATGATTCTTGATTACATTTGGTATATCTGTATTAAGTTCTATAAAGAGAATCTAAATGGTTAAACTATATGGAATGAGTTAAGATCCATATCCATGGTTTAACGGTATATGAACAAAGGGATGATTATAGCAAGAGATACATAACCATGCTACTGAGAATGTTTTTGAAACTTGATCTCAGACATTTCTAGTTTTAAAAACGAATGTGAGTGTTGCTAGACGTTTCCGTCGTTAGTATATGGGCAGTCTGCTACTCCAACTGTCAAGTGGGAGCTGTTGGAATATGGTAGTTGGATTAGCACCTATACGACTAGAAATGTGTGACCCTATTGGGGAAACACACGTTAAGACATGAAGAGTACATTTATTTTGTAATTAATATATATACTTGTTATATATTTATTAATTATATAATATGTTTTACGAAATAATTTAACGTTGGTTGGTTTAACCGTTAGACGTTATAAACTAACTAATTAAATTTTAAATATAAAGAGAGGGACTTAAAAGTTGGAAAACAAAACTCCCGTCCTCCTCCTTATAGTGGTCAGTTTTAAGAAGGATCTAGGAGGGGGTTTTGTGTTGAGTTTGAGAAGTGTGTGATTAATAAGCAATGACTTAGAGTAAGGAACAAGCAATTGAAACTAGGGTTTATGTCCTATATAAACACACCCTTGGTCTCACTTTTGGTTCATCCCATTATATTCACTAAAAGTCATATGACACACACTGCAAATAGTTGACATCACTTCATAACCCTATTATGTTTTCTTATCTTCCAAGTGATTTGACTAATAGAAAACAAAAAGATACAGGTTGTGTGTATCTTTATTCATGTATGCATGTATTATGTTAGCATGCATGAAATGAATAATTGCATCCACCTATGTCTTTTCCTTCTCTTTATACAAATTCAAACGCACCCTTTAAAGTATTTGGATCAGTTGTTGTATTAAACAATAACACGTGGTGTTCGGTGGTTTATTCGTGAAGCAACGACTAGAATCGTGGCGTGCTTGTTTGACGTGTTGTGTGAACAACCGTAGAGGTGGTATCTTAACCACTTTGTTTCATTAACATTTGATTCTTCAAGAGGTTAGTTTTCTATTACCCTTGTGTTTATTTAATGTGTGTTAATCATATGTACCAAACTAGATCCATATCAGTTGTGTACTCGTAGTTAATTGGTTAACTAGTTATTAAATCACAACATGTATTACTCAAAGGCTAAAGATAATAAAGCCCAAACAAAAGAAAAAAGGTAAAATACCGAAAGACACAAATCAACCAAAATACAAAACGAAGAATGCTACTAACGAAAAAAATATTTTAATAAAGCCTCGCTTCTCATGAAATCAGGTCGCAGAAAAAATAACGGCCCGTCGTAACGCGCGAGCTATTCTGCTTGTTTGATATCATGTTTAGACATAAGAGAGTGGGGGTATCATAACATTGGCTAGGCGCCAATTCGACGTAGCATAGTATTCGGCGTCTCCACTTGCATGCCACCATACCAGAACCTGGCGCCAAATGGCTTGGCGTTACTATATTGGCGTACGCCACTTCTATGTTTCTTTTTTTATATTTTTTCTTTTGTTTTGTGTGTGAGTGTTGTGTTTTAATTGGGTATGGTGTGGCCCAAATAGCATGTGACATGTATGTTATAAGCGAAGAGGTGTTTTGGTGTGTGAGTGTTAAAAATAGAAATGCTGAGGTGGTACAAAAAGTGGGTTTTCGCATGTTACAATACTTGATTCTCTAATAGTTGTTTGTACGTTAAATATAACCTCGCATCCTTTACAAATAACTAGGGCTGTAAACGAACCGGACGAACACGACCGGAGCCTTGTTCATGTTCGTTCATTTTATTTTAACCGGACAAGTAAACAGACATGAACGCTTAAATGGACAAATTTTCTTGTTCATGCTCGTTTATTAAGAAAATGAGTTGTTCATGTTCGTTTATGTTCGTTCATTAAGAAACTAAACGAACCTTAAACGAATATAAACGATCGAACATAAATGAACGTAGCAAAAAAACATAAATTTTATCAAATTATGCATAATATTTTGTTTTATACGTGTTGTTTTATTTAACCATACCGGTTTTAAAATATACAATTAAAAGATATGATATACAAACATAAACAAAAAATAAACATAAACGAACGTTAATGAATGCATAATCGGACATTCACGAACATAAATGAACGAACGTGATTTTTGTTCATGTTCGTTCATTTAACTAAACGAACGTAAAATAATGTTCATGTTCGTTCATTTAATAAATAAATGAACCTTTTATTAAACGGTTAATAAAATGTTAACTGAATGTTTAGTTCAGTTACATCCCTACAAATAAATACCAATAACAACCTATAACAACCTACATGTATCACCAAACTTTGCATATTTTTATTTCTTAACATAGCACTCTGGATTATGTTTAACAAAACCCTTTTTTATAGAATAAAATATTTACATCAAGTTTGTTTTGATAGAACAATCTAAGAAAACAAATTAAACCAATCATTTTGATACATGAAATATGGTTGGATAGTAAAAGTTAAAATTAAGTATGATTTTTGCTCCACATGAACTCAATTTCATCATGTAAATAAACTAACATCTAAAAAAATATGTTTTTAAACAAGTAGATACACGCGCGTTGCGGCTAGGATGCTTTTTGTGTAGTTTTTGTATTTCGGAAAATGTTTGCCACTTAATATGCGGAAAATAACGTACTTATCTAAATGAAAGAGCGCTTTGGGTATGTAGTTGAACACTTGCACGGAAAGATGAAAGTGATCTAATATTTTTGCATTATTGTAATGTGCTTTGATGCGACACATGATGTTAAAATTTGTATCAATATTAGACATTACATTAACTTAATTGATTTCATACAATCATATGTACATACTGATGTCATACTGGAAATACTAAAAATAGAGGAAGCATTCGATGCATTATAAAAGAGAAGCAGTTGTTGTTGCCACCACAGCTGTTGTAGTCGATGTAGCTGCAACTGCTACATAGACAATGTAAAACATAAGAAAACAAATCATTAGACAATAGTTCGGACATGCATTTTGTAATTAAATTATTTGTAAGAAGGTAAAACTTAGCAGTTCGGGATGCATTTTGAAGTTCGACAATATCGTCTTTTAAGATAAACTAGCTATGAAATTTTATTTATCAAAATGATGCGTGCAACCTTCAACATGTTTGATCAAATTGAGTCCTTTCTAAATACACCCATTTGACCGGTTTGAGATAAACTATATCCCATTCTACAAATTCATAGTACCTAAATTGAAATATTTATATTCATTATTCGTATAAGACTGACAATCTTTTTCCTTCCGATTTTCTAATTCGTTGCATTAACTTGTTGAGAATTAAAGTAATCATGAGGATCCTGTATAAGATCAGAATATAATACACACCGAGTTAAATAAATTTTGACATTAGTACTTAACAATACGGAAAATAAAACCTTTATACAAAGTGGTGCGACCAAAAACTCGTGTCGTGCTTGTAGGTCTTGAATCTCAACCATTCGGGATATCCTATCTAGCCGCTCTTGATGTACATTGCTATTAAAAGCTTCTTTAGCTAACTCAACTATTGTCATACACCCTTAAACAAATATCAGAAAGAATAAGATAACATGATAGTATGAGTAAATAGATGATCAATGATGCATGCAACACGAAAGGCTACAATACAATTATAACATTATGATCCAAACTTTTCAAGTACCTAAATATAGTAAAACAAAAATATCATCTAGGCTACATAATTAACAACATTTTTAGGGGGTTAGACTGATTCATTTAGTTGCCAGGTTGAAGTAGAAGGTTTTGGTTTTAAGTGTGACAACCGCCATTTTTACAGGTTAATATTTGACTATTAACTCGAAACATTTCATTTTAAACGTTTACGTGTTTAATTTAACTTATAACCGGGAAGTTATCCCGTGTGTTGCAAAAAACGTCTTTGAATGCGTATCGGCTTTAGACTAAGTTTAGTCTACACATAACTAGTGTGTTATGATTATTATGTGAATATTTTTATAAGTGTCGTACATTTATTTTACGTGTTTACGTAAAACAGCTTAAGTTTGCATTAACCATCCATGCATGCATGCATTTAGTCACCACCCTTGCAAACTATACATATATATACATGCATGCAAAATATAAATTTTGTAAACCATTCCCCCCCCCTCGACGTCCCACATCCATCCCACCTAGCCCACGCCCACATGTCATTTTGTTTTGGTATGTAGCCAATTTGTACATGTTTTGTCTTCTAAGCACATGCTACCACCTTTGTAATTTTATACACTTATGCATGCACTAAATATTTGAAATTTGAAAAACTTCTCTTCCCCTTTGGATACCCACGGCACACACACATAAACATAAACCATGTGCCAACCTTTTTTGTTGCTAACCTTTCTTACACAATAGTACATGGATTTGGAGTCATGCATATTCACCTAGCAACCTCTCCATATTTTGCTTACACTAGTACTCTTTTTGTCTCATTAATAACAACCTTTGTCCTATTTTCATAATTTCCTTCATTATATAAAGATGTAACTAGTATTATTTTACACACAACAAAAAACAAAATTTCATCTCTCTTTCTCCTCCCTCTAGCTCATGTCAAGAACACCCCTTTATATAGTGTGTTCATAAAAAATTGCAAGTATATTCAAGAAGAGTTAAATTGAAAGTTCATTAGCTAGTGGTTTAGTCCTAATTATTGGGTTATAGATATAGTTCAGGCTAGATTAGATATTGTGATCAACTACTTTTCCACTATTTTTTGTAAGTAAGAAAGATCTCATGTTTTACATACTCATATTAACATATCATAACATTCTTGCATATTTTTTTTATCACCAACATATGTTTGATGTGTAAAAATTACACTTGAAAACTTAAAAACTAAGTTATAATAAAATGATGACTTTGGAGCTCGGTATCTCTACGTAAAAAATTACTTTTGTTAAATTTCTTCATTCCATACTCAAATATATACTTTTAGATTAAACATACTCAAAAATCATAACTTGTTGATGCGTTCTTATATTTTTAGTTTGTAAAATGAAACCGGGTTTTGAAGTTAATATGTGGCTGAGTAGACGCTTTGTGAGCTATTTTCGAGCACTGTAGAGTTAGGATTTGGAACTGTGAACCTAGGGATTTTGTAGTAGACATAGCAAGCTTAATGTGGCCATTAGGATCACTAAAAACGGACAAGTAACGAATAAGTTACGGCCGTTTGAAAATAGATAATCATTTCTGAAAAACTGCACTCAGCTCAAGTGTCGAAAAGTTTCTGACCTAGCTACTTTGAGGTTGTTTTTAGGTGCTTTAGAGTCCGATTAATGAAAAATGTCAGTGGAAACTTTAGATATTCCTCGCGGAGTACTTTCCTGAAAGTCCAGGTTCGTGTCAAACGGATAAGTAATGGCTGAGTTACGGCCTTGTAAAGTTGAGTAAAAATCAATTTTTAAAAAAATGTTAAAAGCTCTTATTTTGAAATGAATCTGATCTAGCTACTTTAGAGCCGTTTTTGAACGTTTTGGGCTTTGAATTGAGAATAGTGGTCGTTGGACTTTTGGTTGCCCACCTAGGATACTAAATGTTTGAGATGGAATTAGGCTAAAAGAATAAGAATCGAGCGAGACATGACTTCCCAAAGTTGGACAAAAACCCTTTTTATAAAAGTGTTGAACTTAATATAAATTGTTTAACTTTTACGTAAAACATGTTTTGACTATAAAACTCAAACACAAACACGTTAAGGAGATAAAAAGTATTTAGAACTCATATGAATGTTGTATGTTTTATTTTCATAAACCTAAAACATATTCATATTAATTAGTTTGCGGTTAGGAATTGTACATTTGCATACTTGCGCATATTTCTCGTTGTACGAAATCTTGCTTGAGGTGAGTTTCATAGCCTCACTTTTACTCGTTTTTACGAAGTGTTAATACAAATAATGTCTAAAAACGTTAGTTATATTTTTTGACCTCTCTACGTTTTGAAGATGACAAAATGTAAAAACATTCTACGATAAAAATAAACGCATACACGTTATTAGTCGTAAATTCCATGTCGACGTAAATCACTTAAGGTATGTACAAACAAATCATTAAACTTGTTAAGTGATCAAAGATATACCTTTTGTCTTAAACCTTACATTTTTACAAATGTAATAAAACCTTTTTACAAAAATAAATTATACAAAATAGTTTTGTAATTAAAAGAAATATTTTATTTAATTATATAAATTCAAAATCTAGTTCCCCCCCTAAAAAGGTCCCAACTACACCAGATAAACATTTTCTCACTAAAAGACAAAAAAAGAAGCGTCTACCTAGGACGGCCCCCAGATAGGTAGAACAGTGCCCATATATATATGGGACCGTCCACCTTTAAGGGACCGTCTATAGTAGAGACGCTTCTCTTTCTTGCATATAATTACTGGACTGTTCCCAACTATTTTCACCCTTTTGCACACAGTTTTTCTATTCTAATTCTCTCTTTACATCTCTCTACATCTTTCTATATCTTTGATCATATACTTGTTTAATCTTGTTTAACAAGTGATCCATTCTTTCTTTCCTTAAGTGCAAGAGAAGAACACTCATATTCGAAGTGTTATAGTTTAGTGTGTCTTTACGTAACCTTTGTTACGATCTTCTTCTAGATCTGATCTCTTTATTTTAATTCTTGTGTAGTTGTGTAGATCCGGATAGTGTATAAGTCCGGAAGTATTGTATGTGTGTCGAGTAAGTATTTTAGGCCTTAAAATACTCTTGTGTAGTGGTAGATTAGTTCTAACTAAGATTAGGACTCAACATCTTGCTTAGTGACGGAAATTGGTATAAGAAAAGTATAACGGTTTTCTCCACCTAAAGGGAGCTTGTTGATATAGTGAAATCTCGAGTCGGATACTCGAGGAATGCAGTAGGGCGAAGAAGATCTTCGTAGCCGAACCACTATAACTCTTGGTGTTGTGGTTTGATTGTTTATCTCTTATCTTTTATCTTGTCTTTTATATCTCGTTGCTATTATTTACATTGTGTTTGTGTTGTTTATAGTTGGATTTATTGTTCATTCATATTGTTGGTTGATCTCACATAAACGAGAATCTAAGTTTTTAATAAACAATTTTTTAAAATGCAAATTAACGGTGAAACTATTCAACCCCCCTTCTAGTTTCCACACGAAGGTTTTGCAATACTTGGGGTTAGATATATGCTTGCTTTTACTTTTGGACACAAGTAGCTTTTAAACTGTTACAGCTTTAGCCTAAGTACCGTTATCCCTCTTTTTGCCTCATTATCATGAACCGTTAGTTACTGCGTGTAAGCACAAATGTTGTGAATAGATCTATTGGAGTTGATACCCCCATTCGGGTATTGGTAGCTCCCACTAGATGGACGCATTGCATTTGGGGAACTTGGGTATTTTAGGATAAATATGTGCGGAGGGCCACAACTTGCATTGATTTGCAAGACACTATTTTGTTAAGGCTTCGGTGTCATGAGCTTAGTGCTAAGTAACAATAACAACATTTTTTATATGACATTGTATGTGTTATAATGGTCATGCTCTTGAAAACTTGTGGTATGCTTTACTGTTTACTTAAACTTATGAACTCACCAACATTATTATTGGCGTTTTAAGCATATTTATCTCAGGTCCTTAACTGCATTGATAAGCCACATACTTCTGGAGTCCATGGTCACGTCATCTGCTGAGGGTCACATTGAATGGAATTTCTTTATCTTTATTGTTGATTTGTAATAAAACGTAACTTTGCTTCCGCTGTGACTTTGAGTATTTTACTTGATGTAAAACTATACCTTTAATTAAATCAATGATTATTTTTCTAAAAAAATCATATAAAGGTCGTTCTCTTGTATTTTATGTTCTTGTATTATGACGTCACAGACCCTCCGATTACCCTTTTGGGGGTGTGACATTAAGACTCATACATGCATGACGAACTTAATGGCCATAATATATCCTAAATCATGTATAAAACATATTGAACAACGAATATTGCACTTTAATTTCTAAACATACAATTGGTTCTTTTCCTTTACAAAATTATAAGAGTAATCATGATATTTTTTGTTTACACATAAATGTATATGATAGGTCTTGTTTATCTTGAATCATACATAATCAACCATGAAATCTTGAAGAGAATAGTAGAGGATGGTAAGTATTCAAATTTCAAATATTATTAAAATGGAGGGAAAAAGGAAAAGTTTATTACAAGGCATTACCTTCTAATGATGATTAGAAGAGGTATTTATAAAAGAAGGAATGAGGCTTCCCTTCCTTTATTTTTCTAATGTTTCACTTCTAGTCCCTATTCTTTGGCAATTATGCTATTTCTTACTTTTAGCATAATATACCTTATTACAAACTACTTTATTCTAAACAAAATAAAGACTAATAACTAAATCACATAATCGACACTTTTTATGAACCTAACAATCTCCCCCTAAGGGTCGATTATTCTGGGCGTTCTCTTCGTGGTCTAAGTGGTCTTCCATTTACATACATCTCCCATCTTCTCATCTGATTTCGATACTTCAATCTTACTTCAATCTCTTCTTCAAACAATTTCAGATACTCAACTTCTTCATTGGTGAGATCTCTTTGAATATATCCATACTTAACATCATTATTGTAACTCCTTAATCCTTCTAATACTCTGTTTAGCGTTGCATCACAAAACTTATGAATCTCTGAATGTCTCATCACCCTTTTCTCTTTCTTGCTATTCTTGTATATGATTCCATGCACGGGCTCATAGATGATGGAGAACATTTTGTGTTTTTCAACTCCTGGGAAAGATATTGTTGGTGCAGTGAGATTAACTTTCTGTTGATAACTTTCAATTCCAAGTTGAAAATCATGCACTCTTTCCCATATCACTGAACTTCTGATGAATACTGATAAAGACCATAGCAACCCTGTTTCTGCATAGTCAGGAACCTTGCCATTCATAATCAGCAAATACATGTCCTCAATATCATTCTTATTGAGATTCTTGTAATCAGGCTCGGTAATCGACACAATGCACTCATTAGCTCTTCTTGCAACTATCTCTGTGATAAACTTGTGTTCATGACCCAATTCCCAGTACGTCTTGATAACTTGAATGATCTTTGAGTTCGAATAAATCACTTCCTTTGGTTTTCCAGGCTCTTTTTGTTTCCTTATGTAGAAGATCTTTGCATGAGGATTCTTCCAATGTTCAACACCATATCGAGCATAAGGATTAAATTTCTTAACACACTTATTCACCCATCTGGAAGTTCGTTCTTCGATATCATCATCATTAAAGATAATTGTAGGAAACTTGTGAAGTGACAATACTATCTTCTCAGGCCCTGAACTTCCTTTCTTCAGATACAAAAGGTCTTGATTTATAAGAGATAGTGGTGGAGCTTTAAGATCTCTCTGACAACTTTGAACTAGAGGTGTGGTCTTTTGTGGATGCGGAGAAACAAGGACTTCCTTTCTACTTTCCCAAACAATGTGATATTGATGCTCATCTCCTGAAGTACATCTTTGTCTCAACATCTCATCAACCATTTTCTTTAATTTTGCTTCATCAATTGTTAGTGATACTTCTTCCATAATATCTTGTGACATTTGCTTCATTGGTATTTCATCATCATCTGAAGCATAAGACTCAGTCCAAAAATCATAATCGTCTTCTCGCTCTTGATTTCCTGAAGTTGATGGAACTTATTCATTTTCATTGACATATCTAGACGATGACTCTCCAAACACATATGCTTCATACTCAGAAGTCTTCTGCCACTTTGCACGATTCTCCCCCTCAGGATGAGCATCATCATGAGGATCATCCTGATCTCTTAGGCGAACGATAAAAGATCTACATGTAGTTTGTGGTACCTGAAGACTCTCAAACTTCATCTGAAGTGCTAGCCATATTGCTATGTCATGTTGCTGCAACTAAGGATCGGCTTTCATAGAGAGATATTGTTGATATTGCTGTTCTGGAACAGAGGGTGTTTGTGATTGAACTGGATGAACATGAAGAATATGTCCTGACATATAACTTCTTACTGACGCATCAACTTGAGAAGGAATGTGATTATCAATAGCTTTCTGAATTTGTGAGGAAATTTCAGCTTGTATATTCCCACGCTCTTGTAAAATAGGTTTAGCAATCATCTGTTCCATATCTTCTTTAGTCTTTTGTCTTTCCAGAATCAGCCCTTTCGCAACATACACTAGAACTTGATCTTGAATCTGCTCAGGAACTTGCTTTTTAACTTGCTCCTTAATATGCGTATCTACCATAGTGGGTAATGATTCGACCATTACTTCTTGGAGATGATCAGCAAGAGTATCAAATGACTTCCTTGACAGAAACCTTGCTTTTAGATGTTCAAACAAATATGTATAACGTCCCTGTAACTCCTGAAAGAAATTCTTGTATCGTTTGAAACGAGCAGGTTTGGCTTTGAATAAAGATATAAGTCGGTTTCTTTTAGATTAGTTGGTGCTGGGTGATCTTGATGATGGTGTAGTTTTAGTATCAGTTACCGTCAATTCCTGGAGTTTCTCAGTATCCGAAGATACAAGATCAGTATGAATCCTAGGAGATCTAATTGGTGTTGGGAATGGTGTACTCCTAGACTCCTCTACAATCTTCCCTTTCTCCCTTCGCTTTAATTCATACACTTCATCAGTTATTTCTTCCTCTTCTTCATTAACATTCACACGTATGACAACATTATTAATTTCCACCTCTTCATCATTAGTGATCTCCACCTCCGGACATTCCTTATCACTCCCGGGCTCTACCTAGTGCCGAGAATCTTTGATTTATCATTCCTAGGGAGTAAACTATCATTAATAACATTCTCTGATCCTTCCACCATCTTTTCAATCACTACGGACGCCAAGTGCTCTTTGACCAGTTCTACATTTTCTCTAGCTTCTTGCTCTTCTTGACTTTTGTACTCAGCAAGACTTGCTTGTAATGTGTCTTGTAAAATCATTTCATCTGCTTTATCAACAGTTAGCACTGGAGCTGGTGGAGTAAGACGTGTGGATCTCCTTTTAGGAAGACGAAAATGAATCACAGTTGATCGTTTTGGAGCACTTGACTCTGCTTTATCCATTTTAGGGTTAGGTGACTTAGGGGCGCTATGTGTCCTATGCGTTCCTTGGGTAGACTCAGTCGGCTATGACTGAGTCAGAGGAACATCTAGCCCAAACACTTCCGCATACATCCGATAATGCTCCGTGTGCTTCATTTCTTCTGAAATCATCCAATCTGGAATTTGCATTCCAACTTTGTCTTTGTATCTCCCTGAATTAAAGATATTTTTCATTATATCATCATCTTTCAGGTTGTGATACCTGTCTCGAGCACGTCTTGAAATTTCAGGGAAACTAGTCATGTAATGACTAATGATGATCTTTGTAAATCTTGACTAAGGGATCAAAGATGTTGGATGATGAAGAGAATAGTAAAGTCCTTCCTATAATAGCTCCGCATAATCCACATGTATATTATTGACAAAGCAATACATCATTTGCATTATCTGCAACGGCGGTTGATCCCATCCAGTGACACGTGTTGTCAAGCATTTTGAAAATATCTTGCATAACGTTTGCCATGGCTGCAGAAGACCAGTTGTCTTAAAGCTTGATGATGTCTTCAGCTCCATTGTAAAGCCCAATTGTTGTTTATAGAATGGAACCATGTCTAAAAATGATGGTGGTGTCACAAAGCTATCATGATTGTCGGCATTTGCTTGTGGTAAGTGAAAGATTGTCCTGAAGTCATCCAGTGTAAGAGAAAGCTCTTTCTTGTCAAGCATAAACGTGAGCCTATACTTTGATCCGTCTTCCTTCAAAGTATGCCAGAACTGTGCCATATAGATCCATGGTACAGAGGAAGAAGCAGCAATACTGAATCGTAATGGATGATTCTTGATGATATTCGTCAGTATTTTGCTTTCGGGTGGGCATTGCACATGTTCAAGATCAACCTTCTTGTTTGCATCCATGAGATCATATCGTTTGTTTGGGGGACACAGTTCGTCTGGATGAACATCAGCTGCATGTTGTTGTTGTGCCATGATGATTACTGAATGAATAAAATTGAGATGTTAGTTAACAAACAATTCTTTTGACGTTTTTGTCTCTTTCCACTCTGTCTGTTTTATATGTTCTGGCAATTCTTTTCGAACATATTTTTGATCAGTTTGTTTCTCATGTGCTCGATCTTGCTTTTTCTAGCACATGCCATACGCTTTATTCAAATTTTTCTTTTGATTTTTTATTTTGTGTGTTCTGGCAATTCTTTTTCGAACACACATTTGATTTGCTTTTTCGCGTATGGATTTAGCTCTCTCTGTCTGTTTTTATAATTTCCTCACCAAAAATTTTTTGTGACATGATACTCTTTCAAGAATGACGAAGATTTCTCTTTTGATTTTGAATCAAGACGCTTTTGTGAAATATAAAAGAGAAATCATACAACTTCTTAAAACCATTTTTGTGAAAGAGTATCATTTTGTCACAATTACAGATTTTGAGAACTTTTTCTAGAAATCATTTGACAAAAACTTTCAATATAATGATAACATTGAATTAGTCAATCACAAATCCACAACTGAAAGGTCACTAAGTCACTCACTCCTCATTCTGTTCATTGTAGAAAACGGTCGAAACCGGACATGACTTAGACCACTTAAACAATTGAAACTTGGATTTTCAGACGCAAGTTATAAAAACTTTTCCACTTTCATTTTTTGTCATGAATCCTAAACAATGTAGACAAACACATCTAAATCAATAACTGAATGGTCACTAAGTCACTCACTCCTCATTTTGTTCATTGTAGAAAACGGTCGAAACCGGACATGACTTAGACCACTTCAATAATTATGAATAGACATATTTGACCCATAGCTTAGAATTCATTAAAACTTGTTTCCGTATACACAATCATTAGATGTTTTGAAAAACACATGAGAAACTGATCATTTTGTTCCACAGACATTCGAACATTCAGCATCAAAAGCATTCATTTAACCACAAAGCACATTGTTACTGATTTTGACTTTTTGTTGACTTTACCGAGTTTGACTAAATTACTTTTACTGAGTTTAGACTTTACTGAGTTTGACAATCTGACTGTAAACTCGATCCATTAAAGTTGTATTAAACAATAAAGTAAACTCGGTAAACGTCACACTCGGTAAACCTCAATCAATCAAAGCAAACTCGATAATTACAAATTCGACAATCATTAATCTTTTCCGAGTTTTAAGTTTAACATCGAATTTATATCTCTAGATTTATTCTCAGTTATGATCTTTTACCACAATTTCAGTAAGACATAAACTCGGAAAAATTTAAATGTTTCCAAGTTTGAAATCGATAAGTGATAACACAAAAGATCTGATTTAAAAACATTATAACTTATGTTTGAGAGAAAAAGTAAGTAATAATCGCTGTTATAAGCCTCAACCAAATCGTTTTTTAATTTTCCTCTCAAACTCGATAAAAGACTCGGTGAAAGAAAAGTTAAAATGAAAATCATTTCTTCCTTTTATAGCAACCGAAAAAGATTCAGAAATTACACTTTCAGTCCCTTTAGTTTTACATTCTGAATTTTGATTTTGATTTTTTCAAAAACTCCCTCTCGAGTAATGAAGTCATTTCAAAATTTGTTCACCATTATCAAAAACTCCCCTTTGGAATGAACTCATGTTAATCTCATAGTCCGAAATTGAAAAATTCAAGGTAAAATTTTGTTCCAATCAAAACTTCCCCTTGAAAATATAACATTTTCTCATTCAATTTTTTTTGAGAGATTACTATTTTTATTTGATTTCCGAAATGATGTATATGAATGAAGATTTTCTAATTACTCCCCCGCAGATGATGATTCCGTATTTTTAATTGAAAGCTTTTTATAAAAAAACTTAGAATCATGAATCTAATTATGTGATCTTTAAATACTTTTCTCTTCTCTCTTTTTTTTAATATGAAAAATCTTTTTGAATTTTTGTATTTTTCAATTTTTTTCTTTTGTTTTTGAAAAATGTATTTACATGTTTTTGATGTATGATCTTTTCAAGAAGATGACTTTGTCAGGCTTTCCAACTGTGTTGGAGTCATACATCTCATACCAATGCGATGAACTAGATACTCAAAGCGTTCTTTTGGAAGAGCTTTAGTAAATAGATCCGCAAGTTGGTATTCTGTCCTGACAAAGTAAAGTTCCACAGTACCCTTCTCAACATGTTCCTTAATAAAATGATACCGGATGTCTATGTGTTTTGTCTTAGAATGCTGGACTGGGTTGCATGAGATAGCAATGGCACTCTTGGAATCACAATACATCGGAATCCGGTTGTATTTGTATCCATAGTCTAGTAGTTGTGTACGCATCCAAATGACTTGTGCACAACATGCAGACAAGGAAACATATTCAGCCTCAGCAGTAGACATCGCAGTACAATCTTGTTTCTTTGAACTCCAACTCACGAGCTTTCCACCTAGAAATTGCAATCCTCCTGATGTGCTTTTACAATCATCTTTACATCCTGCATGGTCCGCATCTGAATATGCAATTAGTTCAAATCCGGAATCCTTCGGATACCATAGTCCCATGTTATAGGACTGTCTTAGGTACCGAAAGATCCGTTTAACCTCTTTGAGGTGTTTGACCGTAGGACGTGCTTGATAACGAGCACATACAAAAGTAGCAAAAGCAATGTCTGGACGACTGGCTGTTAGATACATAAGCCCTCCTATCATGCGACGATAAGTCGTTTGATCAGTAGGAGTGCCTTGTAAATCAGCATCCAGCCTCTCAGTTGCCATAGGTGTACTCATTGAGACACATTCATCTAGACCATGTTTCTTTAACAACTCAATTGCATATTGTGACTGACTTATGAATATGCCACGGGGAGATTGATGAACTTGAAGTCCAAGAAAGAACTTTAGTTCACCCATCATTGACATTTCAAAATTATTTTTCATTAGGTTTGCAAAACGTTTTGAAAAATCTGGATTTGTTGATCTAAAAATAATGTCGTCAACATAAACTTGAACAAGTAATATGTCTCCCCCGTGACGTCGTGTGAATAAAGTCGGGTTAATAATACCTTTAGTGAAACCATGTTCAATTAGAAAAGAAGACAATTTGTCATACCATGCACGAGGTGCTTGCTTAAGACCGTATAGAGCTTTTTTCCAACCTAGACGTGATCTGGGAATTTAGGGAAATCAATAAACCCTATCAGGAGGCTGACCTAAACTTCTTCTTTCCAAAGTAACCATTGAGATAAGCCGTTTTAACATCCGATTTGAAAGATAGTGGATATCTTATAGCAGCAAAGCAATAAACAAGCCGAACATCCTTAAAGGCGCGCAACTGGAGCAAATGACTCTTTCAAAGTCAATGCTTCTTCCTGCCTGATATCCTTTTGCCACAAACGAGTTTTGTTTCGAACGCACAATATTTTCAGCATCACATTTATCTTCCAGAGCCATTTGAGAGCAAAAATATCTTATCCTTCTGGTCCGTGGAAACTAGTTCCAAACTGAAGTCTCTCAAATAGATGCAACTCATCTTGCATGGACTCAATCCAACTATGATCTGCCATAGCTTCATTGATATTCTTTGGTTCAATAGTGCTGACAGTTAATGCATACATGTATACCTCAAAATCTGTGTATAGTCGTTGGCGAGTCATGACAGGTTCGGATGGGTCACCAATAACTTGGTCTAGAGGATGATCTTTTTTCCAAATGTGAGTTGAGGTTTGTACTTGGTGGAAATTATGCACATTTGATGGTTCTATGCTAAGGCCTTGTATGACTCAATTTCCTCATGACTTAGAGGATAATATGGAACAAATTATTGAAATTGCCTCAAAATCACCAAAATCTTTATGATTGAAATTCATCCCACCCTTAGTTAAAGAGATAGAAGAGGTTGTTCATCAGATGAAGTTACAATGTGAGGGAGCCTCATGTTCGCGTCAACATAATTGAAGATGTAAGAAGGTGAGGCCATCATGAATTTGAAATCCGGATTTGTGCAGCGGAATGATTGGTTGTATCCAGAGAAACTTCATCATCAAAAATTCTTCATATTTAGACCTGAACAAAGTATCCACCTCTTCTTAGATTGAGTATTTCATTGTTTCCCGCTGATGAAATATTATTTTATAATCGTTGAAGTTCGGGTTCTAAACAATCGTGTTCAGAAGCCATAGCTATAAGCTCGTCAAACTTGACATGTATGGTTTCCATAATCTTTTTAGTGCATCAGTTATAGATTCGAAACCCACTTGATGTTTCTGAATAACTAATAAAGACCCTAATGTCTGCTTTTGGTTTCATTTTTCCAAGATTATCTCAGTCATTTGTTGGATAACACAATGAACCAAACATATGAAAATATTCAACATTCGGCTTTCTGCCACGTAATAACTCATAAGGTGTTTTGTTATGTCGTATATGAATGATTGACCGATTTTGAGTAAAACAAGCGGTAGCCACTGCTTCAGCCCAAAGAAATTCAGGTAATCGAGAAAAGATAAGCATCGTATAAGCAGCTTCAACAAGAGTTCAATTACGTCTTTCAACTACTCCATTTTGCTAAGGCATTCGAGCAGTTGAAAATTGTTGCATGATGCCTAACTTTTCATAATAAGCTTTAAGAGTTGTATACTTAAACTCGATACCATTGTCCTGTACGAATCTTGCAAACTTAGCTTTATAATTCTGTTGCAGCTTGAGCAAAGAATTTCGTTATATCTCTGAGGTTTTCATCTTCGAATGAGAACGTAAACCCCATTTAATACTCGAAAAATAATCATCCACGCTCCACAAGAATATACTTCTTTCCATATGATCGAAGCACCCGCATATGTGACCACAAAAATCCATATAAGTTAATTCCAATTTGGAATGATCACTTAGAACTAATGAGTGGATGAGAAGCTTTCCTCTTGCTTTTTACTCTTTCACAACAGAACAAAGGTGATCTTTTCCATATTTATAACTTGGAAGACCATCAACCAAGTCAAGTCTGGTAAGATCGTTTATGGTACCGAAATTAAGATGTGAGAGTCTGCAGTGCCATAACCATGACTTTGTTGAAGTTGCCATAAACATTAGACAAACGGATGAAGAAGCCGCCATGTCAGAAATGGAGATAGTATATAAATTTGATTCGCGACCGCCTGTAAGAAAATCATCTCCTTCCAGATTACACACATAAACATGTCCTTAGGAAGTGAAAAGCACCTTCTAAAATCGCCTATACAAAATTTGTCCAACGCTAAAGAGATTATGTCCAAGACCTTCAACATAATATACATGACAAATAGTGATATTACCCCTTATATAATCACCATAGCCTGTGATTGCTGCAAAATTATCATTTCCAAAGCGAACGGTGCCCATGAATTTCTCAATGAAATTTTTCAGCAGTGATCGATCACCCGTCATATGCTTTGAACAACCACTATCAACAATCCACAGAATGATCTGTACTACCTGTAATACAAGAAGAAACAGCACATGGACAAGTGGGCAATTTGACTACCTATTTCTTAACAGAAACTGATTGTTTTTCAGATGAACGACTATTCTGACCATTTGGTTTTGTGTTAACAGGAGACCAAACAACATTTGGTTTTGATTCAAACCATTTCCCCAAATTCGACTAGTTCGAATCTTGTTCTTCATGTATGTGCTTAAAGATTTATCTCGTAAATTTCTTTTTCTTTGTACTAGAAACCTTAAATCGTTAGCTTTTGAGGTACTTTCGACATCAATCTAGTGTTTAGGAGACTATCATATTAGTAACCTAAAAGACGTTAGATAGTGTGACTCCTAGAAAACCGTAGCATGTGAACTACATAAGTATATCAAAAGATTTTGGTGTTCTAGATTTAGTGGATAAGTTTCTACAAACATTCGAATGCATATTCAATTTATAATTTGCAAAATAGTTATCATGGCATGGAATAAGCATATTTTGCATACAAAAAACACATAACAAAGTTTTTTGCTTTAGAAGCGTTTGCAACATCAACATCAATTACATCCTTTGTTGAGATAAACATTTCAGATGTATTATTTGTTTTGCCTTATTTTACGTAACTTAAACTGCTACTGAATTCTTTGCTGGCTTCTTAAGTTAGCTAAGACAACTATTCTTGACATGTTGAATCTCTATTCATTGGGTCTTCTAAACACTAATGCAGCATTTCATTCCTGTAAGAAATACAATCATGGCATAGCCCGTCATTTGTTTTTGTGATGTCATGTATTGTGACAACTTTCTAATTCCAGTGCTATGACAGTTTTTGTTTGAAATTACCCCCTTTGTTTGGCAGAGAAGTTTTGTAAAGTGACTGGTATTGACACGACATGGTTTTCTTCTAATTTTTGAACATCCATTTTCTTTTGATATCATGTTTTGTGTATATGGGTGTGACATAAGGAAAGAGTTAGAACATTTGTCCTTTTCAAACTTAGTATTACAGACTTACCTTTTCAACATTTGCCAGTCTAGTTTTTAACTCAGATTTGGTAAACAAAAGATTTTGATTCTCAGCACGAATAGCACCATATGCATATGTTTTCTCAAAGACATGAGCAATAAATTCGTCCATTTCCGTTTGAGTTTGAGACCGTGTCTTTTTTAGTTGAATTGAAAATCTTTTGAATATCTAATTTACATTAATCACCGTTCTTTATTATCAAAGAATTGAGCACCGTACAATCCAAAGACACGTTATTCTCATGCTCAAGTTTTATTCCGATTTTTAAATCCAAGAATAATCAGAAAGGATATTGTGTTTTTATACTTCCATATTTAATCCCATTTATGTTTTTCTTTTTCATGTTTTAACTTTAATTGAAAATCAACACTTTGCTTTTCACACCTTTGAACATCTTTTTCAAGAATTTTTATTCTTGTTTGCAAACCCTCTTGAATCTCAATTAATTTCTTTTTAAGATGTTCAATTTCAGCATGGAGTGAATTGTCTACACATTCATGATTTAACAACACACCTAGTTTCAACAACTCATGCGAGGAGATACATACAAAGTTGATCTTTCAAAAAATCATATTAGCTTCATCTTACTTCACAAAGTTCACTTTTTGTAGACGTCAAAAGACATCCTTCCATACTATTTTAAATCCCTCTGAAATAGTGTCTTAAAGAATTCAAAATAGAATATGCAACACGTAACAATTGGTTTGAGTTGATCTTGACAAAAATCATTGAGTTGTATTTCTTCAGGTGATGTATAAAAAATGCTTGCTCTTTTACAGTTCTTTTGAATTAATACAGACAACTTTTGAAAACCATTCTTTATTTTATCTAATTCAATGATCAAATGTGACTCACTCGGCATTGATGCCAGAATAGAAGGAGTTGCATTTGAATTCTTGTCAGAATGAATAAAAGAAGATGGAAAATATTTTTTCTCAGCAGAAAGCTCTTTTTGAGGAACAAAGTCTTTATAGAGAGCATTTATTTGTGCATAATCAATTATCCAACAATTCTGTTTATTTACAACAGCAACTGGATCATTCATTTTTTGGTACACTTTTTGTTGACTTTTGGAAGCATCATCAAGTGTGTCCTCAGTATCTCCAACATTTAAAGAAATATCTGAGTTACCTAAACTAGAGGCAAGATATAACTTTGGACATTGAGAAATTGCTTGCTTGAGTCTATAAGGATTCGGATACCCCAAACCATGTTTTAATTGCTGATCATACACATACAAAGCTTTGTTCCAAGCATAAACATATCCTTTGTAAGGAATTTGCCAAGTTTTTCAAAATTAGATCAACATTCTTTTTTAGTTTGGCCTCAAGATCTAGAACAGTGTCATGATATCTATCTTCATTTTCACTCATTTTCCTTTTTAAAATTGAATGAGTCTTTTAAAGTTCCTCATTTTTCTGTTTGTAATCTTTGACATCTAAATATAATTTATCTCGTTGTTTTTCTAGATCTCGAATGATATCTCGATTACAAACAAATTGAGACTGTGACGGGCCCTTTTGAGATAGAGGGCGGCTTCTTGTGTAAGTCATTTCGAACATCTCTCCTCTTCATCTAGCAGTGCATAGTTTCTTACGCCTTAGGCACATCTATCTTTCTTAGTGTCACGCTGTCCTAATGAATTGAATATGAATAAAAGTCAGTCTTTTAGTAAGCATATATAAGCAGCTGTTTAGTATATAAGCAATTCTTTAGTGGTCGCACCGGTACAATGGAGGTTGCTTAAAGATGATGTTACGCGGCGTTCAGAACCAGTCTTGAAGTGAATGAATTAGAAAGAACGAAGAAGTAAAGAAATGAGACGATTCTTTCTTGAACTATATTATGAACAGACCTTCCCCTCTACACCAATCACGAGTTTTTCTCCATTCCTCTCATATATCGTCTTGTTGACTAAAATGTTTTGCTCATTTATCGGCCTCAAGAAATTCATTGAGATAATTATTATCCCCGTTTATGTTTTTCAAAACCCGAACCCTTTTCTTATACAACTCAAGCTGACTAGTCAAAGTTGTGTTTTTGTTTTTGGGGGAACGTTTTGGGGGAGCCAATATATTTTAGGTAATCGAGAATGATAAGCATCGTAGACGAGCACTTCAAGAGAGGTCAACAAGGAGTCATTATGTCTTTCAACTACTCCCATGTTTGAGCTAAGTGCATTCCGAGCGTTTTGAAAATGTTGCATGATGCCTAACTTTTCATAATGAGCTTTAAGAGTTGCATTTTTAAACTCAATACCATTGTCTGTACGAATCTTGCAAACTTTAGCTTTATAATTCTGTTGAGCTTGAGCAATGAATTTCTTTATAATCTCTGGAGTTTCATCTTTTGAATGAAGAAAGTAAACCCAATGAATATCAAAAATAAATCATCCCACGATCACAAGAAATAATACTTCTATTCCATTGATTCGAAGCTACCGCATTGGACCACATAAATCCATATTAAGTAATTTCCAATTTGGAAATGATCACTTGGAACTAATTTTAGTTGGATGAGAAGCTTCTTGCTTTTTACTCTTTACAAATAGAACAAAGGGATCTTTTCCATATTTAAAACTTGGAAGACCCTCAACCAAGTCAGTCTGGTAAATCGTTTTATGGTGCCGAAATTAAGATGTGAGAGTCTGCAGTGCCATAACCATGACTTTGTTGAAGTTGCCATAAACATTAGACAAACGGATGAAGAAGCCGCCATGTCAGAAATGGAGATAGTATAGTAAATTGATTCGCTACCGGCCTGAAAGAAATCTTCATCCTTCAGATTAAACAAACAAACATAAACATTGTCTAGAACGAAAGCCACTTCCTAATCGCCATTACAAATTGGCCAACGCTAAAGAGATTATGTCCAAGACTCAACATAATAAGACACTGACAAATAGTAAATATTTGGCCTGTAAAATCACCATAGCCTGTGATTGCTGTAAAATTATCATTTCCAAAGCGAACGGTGGCCCATGAATTTCTCAATGAAATTTTTCAGCAGTGATCGATCAACACCCGTCAATATGCTTTAAACAACCACTAACACAATCCCGAATGTCTGTACTAACCTGTAAAACAAGAATAAACATCACATGGACAAGTGGTCAATGTTGAACTACCTATTTCCTTAACACGAAACTGATTATTTTTCAGAGATGAACGACTAATTCTGACCATAATGGTTGTTGTGTTAACAGGAGACCAAACAACATTTGGTTTTGATTCAAACCATTTTCCCCAAATCGTACTAGTTTCGAATCTTGTTCTCATGTATGTTGCTTAAGATTTATCTCTAAATATCTTTTCTTTGTACAAGAAACCTTAACGTTAGCTTTTAGGTACTTTCGACATCAACTTAGGATTCGGAGACTACATAAGTAGTATCTAAAGACTTAGATAGTGTCGACTCCTTAGAAAACCTAGTCTTGTGAACTACATAAGTATATCAAAGAAATTTTAGGTTGTTCTAAGATTTAGTGGATAAAAGTTTCATTAAACATTCGGAATGCCTAAATCAATTTATAATTTGCAAAATAGTTATCATGGCAATGGATAAGCATATATTGCATACAAAAAACACATAACAAAGTTTTTTGCTTTAGAAGCGGATTGCAAACATCACATCAATTACATTCACTGTTTTGATATAAACATTTTCCAGATGTAAGTATTTGTTTCCTTATTTTTTCGTAAACTTAAAACTGCTACTTCTTGCTGGCTTCCTTAGAGTTAGCTAAGACACTGATTCTTTGACATGTGAGATCTCGATTCCATTGACTTATCCTAACATTAAGTTCTAGATGCAGCATTCATTCCTGTAGAAGATAAATCATGCTTAGCCTCATTTGTTTGTGATTCATGTGTTGTGACAACTTTCTACATTCTAGGTGCTATGACATTTTTGTTTGAATTTACCCCTCTTAGTTGCAAGGTGAAGTTTGTAAAGTGACTGTTTGACACGACATGGGTTTCTTCTGATTTTGAACCATCCTTTGTTCTTTTGAATAACATTTTGTGTAATGGTGGACATAAAGAAGAGGTTAAGAACCATTTGTCTTGTCAAACTTAGTATTTACAGACTTATCTTTTTCAACATTTGCCAGTCTAGTTTTTAACTCAGATTTGGTAAACAAAAGATTTTGATTCTCAGCACGAATAGCACCATATGCATATGTTTTCTCAGAGACATGAGCAATAAATTCGTCCATTTCCGTTTGAGTTTGAGACCGTGTCTTTTTGATTGAATTGAAAAGCTTTGATATTCTAATTTTTACAATTTTATCACGTTCTTTTATCAAGATTGCAACCGTAAAATCCAAAGACACGTTCTCATCTTCAGTTTTACCATTTGACATCCAGAATAATCAAGAAGGAATTTGTGTATCTTCTTCATATTTGAATCCCGTTTTTTTTTTTTAATTTTTTTCTTTTTCATGTTTTAACTTTAATTGAAAATCAACACTTTGCTTTTCACACCTTTGAACATCTTTTTCAAGAATTTTTATTCTTGTTTGCAAACCCTCTTGAATCTCAATTAATTTCTTTTTAAGATGTTCAATTTAGCATGGATGAATTGTCTCCACATACATGATTTAACAACACACTAGTTCAACTTCATAGCTTGAGTAGATACGTACAAAAGTTGATCTTTCAACAATCAGATTGCTTCTCTACTTCACAAAGTTCACTTTCTGTAGACTCAAAAACATCTTCATCTCTTTATAATCCCTCTGAAATAGTGACTTAAAGAGATTCCAATAGAATTGCAACTCGATAACATGGGTTGCGTTGATCTTAGTCAAAAATCATTGAGTTGTATTTCTTCAGGTGATGTATAAAAAATGCTTGCTCTTTTACAGTTCTTTTGAATTAATACAGACAACTTTTGAAAACCATTTTTTATTTTATCTAATTCAATGATCAAATGTGACTCACTCGGCATTGATGCCAGAATAGAAGGAGTTGCATTTGAATTCTTGTCAGAATGAATAAAAGAAGATGGAAAATATTTTTTCTCAGCAGAAAGCTCTTTTTGAGGAACAAAGTCTTTATAGAGAGCATTTATTTGTGCATAATCAATTATCCAACAATTCTGTTTATTTGCAACAGCAATTGGATCATATCATTTATGTGACACTTTTAGATGACCTTTTGGAAGCATCATCAAGAGTGTCCTCAGTATCTCCAACATTTAAAGAAATATCTGAGTTACCTAAACTAGAGGCAAGATATAACTTTGGACATTGAGAAATTGCTTGCTTGAGTCTATAAGGATTCGGATACCCCAAACCATGTTTTAATTGCTGATCATACACAGACAATGGCTTTGGTCCAAGCATAAACATTCCTTGTAAGGATTCTAAGTTTCAAAATAAGATCAACATTTCCTTTTTAGTTTGGCCTCATAGATCTAGAACTGTTTCATGATATCTAACTCATTTCACCTCATTTTTCCTTTTAAATTTGAATGAGCCTTTTAAAGTTCCTCATTTTCTGTTTGAAATCTTTGACATCTAAATAAAATTTATCTCGTCTTTTTACAATAGATCTCAAAGATATCTCAATACAAACAAATTGAGACTGTTGACGGGAGCCCCAATTAGAGATAGAGGTGGCGGCATTTCTCTGTGTAGTCATTACGAACATCTCTCCCATCTCTTAGCGTCCACAGTTTGCTTACTCGCTTAGGGCACATCTATCTTTCTTAGTTTCACGCTGTCCGTAATGATTGAATATGATAAAAATCCAGTCTTTTAGTAAGCATATATAAGCAGCTGTTTAGTATACTAAGCAAATATCTTTAGTGGTCTCCCCCCTGCACATACCGGTACGATGGAGGTTTGCTTGAAGAGATGATACGCGTGTTCAGAACCAGTCTTGAAGTGAATGAATTAGAAAGAACGAAGAAGTAAAGAAATGAGACGATTCTTTCTTGAACTATATTATGAACAGACCTTCCCCTCTACACCAATCACGAGTTTTTCTCCATTCCTCTCATATATCGTCTTGTTGACTAAAATGTTTTGCTCGTTTATCGGCCTCAAGAAATTCATTGAGATAATTATTATCCCCGTTTATGTTTTTCAAAACCCGAACCCTTTTCTTATACAAACTCAGCTGACTAGTCAAAGTTTTGTTTTGTTTTTGACTTTTTGAGAAAATATATCCAGGTAATCGAGAAGAAAGCATCGTACAGCAGCTTCAAACAAGAGTTCAATTACGTCTTTCAACTACTCCATTTTGCTAAGGCATTCGAGCAGTTGAAAATTGTTGCATGAAGCCTAACTTTTCATAATGAGCTTTAAGAGTTGCATTTTTAAACTCAATACCATTGTCTGTACGAATCTTGCAAACTTTAGCTTATAATTTTTTCCCCCCCCCTGTTGAGCTTGTAGCAATGACGTTTCTTTATAATCGCTGAGACTTTCATCTTTCGCATGAAGAAAGTAAACCCATGTATAGGTCGAGAATATAATCATCCACGATCACAAGAATAACTTCTTTCCATGAACGAAGCTACCCTCAATGGACTCACATAAAACCATATGAAGTAATTCCCAATTTGGAATGATCACATGGAACAATTTGAGTGGATGAGAAGCTTTCTTGCTTTTTACTCTTTCACAAGCAGAACAAAGGTGATCTTTTCCATATTTAAACTTTGGAAGACCATCAACCAAGTCAAGTCTGGTAAGATCGTTTATGGTGCCGAAATTAAGATGTGAGAGTCTGCAGTGCCATAACCATGACTTTGTTGAAGTTGCCATAAACATTAGACAAACGGATGAAGAAGCCGCCATGTCAGAAATGGAGATAGTATATAAATTTGATTCGCGACCGCCTGTAAGCAAATCATCTCCTTCCAGATTACACACATAACATGTCTTAGAACGAAAAGCCAGATCCTCAACCACAACCCTCACATAATTTTCCATCCTTAGATGTAAGTCTAGGAGACGTAATAGGCCTCGAACCACCCATCAAACCACATAGTCCGGATAGTTTTAGGATAAAGGAAGTAGATCATTTGATCAATCATACACCGCCTTTACCTCACGTGGTATCTCTCCACCCTTAGGATACGTATTGCTATTATCACCCATGCATTGGCGACCCCAGGAAACATTATGGATTTAAACCAGGTTTATTATGACATAGTGGATCCCTAGGTGTTGATTTTTTGAAATTGGAGATGATAAAAGATTATTTGGAATTAGAATCTAAGGAAGTTTATTTTCTAGGAAGGGGACATAATTCACCCGTTAGGCCAAAAGAAGTATAGAAGGTTAGGATTAAAGAAACACGCCATTTGGAGCATATAATTCAACAACCAATTTTTCAGCATGTGACCCTTTCTCATAACAATGGTGTGTACCGTTACTATCACCCACACTTGAACTTAAGTGTAGGAGAACCCTCCCCTTTATCTGTTAAATAAGGGTAGAGTCAGGCTCGTGACTCAAACAAAAACAAGCGCTTTTTAGGAGGCAACCCAATATTTACTTTTCCCGTAAATTAGGAGTGTCATGTGTGTTTTAATTCTTTACCATTTGTTTTATTATGTTTGAACTATCTTGTAATCATGCTTTGTATTGTCTTTAACCTCGTCTTAATTTCAATCAAAGGTATTTTGCAAACAATAAGTGTAGGGGAATTTATCTGGCTTTTGAGCCAAATTCAAACATGATAAATGAATTGTTTAGATTAATTCGCGTCAGTTTCGAGTCATATGATTAAATTGTTAAATCTCAGGTTTTGTACAACCATTTATACAGGAATTAACTTATGGAATCAAGTGCAGGAAATTTTTCATCAAAAAACCAAAATTTTGTTTTCACAGACTGTAAAGACGGCGACACGATTAACACGCGACGCCGTCACCACGACACCTTTGACGGGGTCACACCAATCCCGACGGCGTCAAACGCCCAAGTCCAGAAAACTTAAAGTTTTTAATTATTTTTGAAAATAAAACTTGCGTAAAATTTAATATATGTCTTCTTCTGTTTTAAACCTGCAAAACCTAATGAGTTTAACAATTATTTCATTCTATCTATCGATTCGAACCCTAAATTCACATTGTATATTTGGTAAAACGCACATTTTATGCTTGGTATAGTTGTCTCTGTCTTTGATTACAAGTTATATTTGATGAGAAGAAGCTTGGAAGTTCTTAGAAAGTTTCATTGGATGATTCTCGGAGGACGATTTAACCAGTTATCGCATGTTTCTTCTCCATTATTGAGTAAACCAGGGGAGTACTAGTTTCTTTTCCTTGTTTTCTTTTCCCTTTATCTGTTTTAACGGGTACTTCTAGAGAACATTAGGGACAATGTTCAACTTAAGTGTAGGGGGGAAAATAAGCCTTAGAAACTATTCTTTCATTTGTCATTTGCTTTGTCCTTAAAATGATGGGTAATATATCAAAACATAGCATAAAAGGGTGATTTTTACCAAAATTTAAATTTTTTTACGACACATACCAACGAAAACTAAGTATTATTAGCGTCCCATGGATAGGAATTTATATGAATAGCACAAAAACCCTCAAAACTCCACCCCCACAATGTGAGGTTCGCCCTTAGATATTATACCTTTAGCTTGTTCAAGTTAAGGAGTGAGCAATCATATGTGTCTATTCCATTGTTACAGATGTGTATGCGTGGTTTTGTCACCTTTTCTAGAACATTGGTATCGGTTATTTTAGGATTTTGAGAGTGTACCTGTAGCATATTAAATTCTAGAACTTGTTTTAGTGATGCATCCCGAGACCGCATAGTAAGTATTAGGATTTGCTTGATAAGAGGCATTAGGATTAACCCATGTTTTAAACATGTAATTGTTATGATGGTCACACCGATCATATAACTATCCCGCACCCTTGCCATGCACTCACCTTTAGTGCAGGATACCCTAGTACAACCCTCCGAGCCTATCCTTTTTCACGCTTCTCGTAATTTTCTGGTTAATTCGGACTATTAATGAAGATCATTGTCACCCTTAAACCAATCGTTACACCCAAAAAGCCTTAGGCTACCTTATATGTACTCGCTTTTAGTACATTATTGTGATAACCCAAGTTAATTATTTGAGTACACTATTGCTAAGTCCTTATCTTTGTAAATACAGTTTTGGGACGATTGGGATTCATGGTAGTATTTATTTCGCGGAATAATGGGGAAGAAAAGTTAAGTCAATACCCCCATATAATTTTCAGATGATCTCCATGTTATTTTGATCCACCTCAATTCGGGTCATTAGTTAGATTGTACCGAGCATGTAAAAGCTCAAGTGTAGGGGTACATGTTATAAACCCCCATGATGTATTATGTTATTAAAAAAATGAGAAAAGAAAAAGAAAGAGATTGATGTAGAGTTGTGTAGAGTTTGTATATCTTCATCTGAGTCTTGGCTTAGCAACCAACCCAGCGTGTATTCGTGTAAATAATTAGCTAACCCTTCCTCCCCAAATTCACCCAAAGTCACCATCTAAATGTATCCCATCCATTTTCGTTTCCATTATATGTTATCTTACACCTACACCCCACAACCCTTTAAAAAGACCTCTTAGATAGTAATGAATAATACTTGCACCTAGCGGTAGAGGTTTGATCCTTTACCAAGCCTATGGTAATTTATATGCTATGACTGGTTAATGTAGTTGTGATTTTCCATTTACCCCATATGTTATAATTCATTATACACCCGAGTGAAAGAGAGAATACAAACTCTTATGTGAGTGCTGTATATCACTTTCCTGTGTGCTAATTAATTGCTGAGTCATCTAGAAGGTTGTGTAGTAGAATATTTTTAAAGAGTAGTAAAATGGAAACATAATATTTTTTATTGTTAGATGAAAAGCCATTTGCTTGAGTACAAGCAAACCACAGTGTAGGGGTTATTTTTTGAAACGGTGTCATTTTATACACTTTTTGTAATGTCGTTTTACCCCACAAATCGTATGTTTAGCCCTAAATTAGGGCACTTAAATCGTTAACCCTTTCCAGGTAATTATCATTTGGAAGACATTTGGTATGAATTAAACGTGTCTTGGCTCATTTGGAGAAGAAAACAAACGTGATTTCGACACCAACCACCTAGAATCTTGAAGATTTGTGCTAACATGAGCCTATTGACGGCGTCACAAGCTATACTCGACGCCGTCAATCACTCATCATGTGTACGACTTCTAATTTCATGATGGCAGTCAGCCCATAACGACTCAAACGTCAGATCTAGAAGATTTTTCTTACGTCCGGGTTTCACGATTTAATGCGATGCCGTCGTGTAGTTTTTCCTATTTGTACACCCGAATTTATGAGTTGTAGAGTGTGTAACTTTAGAATAAAAAGAGGGTATGAACCCTAGTTCATTTAGCAGCTGTAGGAGACGATTTTTAGGGCCTAAAAACCCTATTGTACATCTTCCAATTCATGTTTTAATCAAGTAAGGTTTACTTAATTATTCAATATGTCTATGTGTTGTTTGATTTATTGTTCTTGCTTTATCTTTAACATGTTTGGCTAAACCTCATATTGTGTTTATTTATGATGGTATGAAACCTAGAATGTAGATCTTAGTGATGTTGCTTCTTGTGTTATCAGCTGGTTGAATTCTGGCCATTAAGCATATGTTTGCACTGAGTTCTTCAATTTCTTCCATCCTTGAAGCATCAGCAAAGAGAAAATCATTCTGCTCATCGGTAAGAATTACTCCAGCTTCATCCTGTTTTGCCAGCAACATTTGTTCCATGAAGTATTTCGAGTCCCGAACTCTTGGCTTTGGACAATTCCTAGCATAATGTCCTTTTCCACTGCAGTTGTAGCATTGAACAGTTGAAGTGTTTCCTGAAGACGAGGTTCGAAGAGTCCTTTGAACATTTCCGGTCTCATTTGGAGCATTCGATCCCTCTATAATTTCCTCCTGAACATAAGCTCGTCTATTTCTTTCTTCCAGCATTACCAGAGTTCCTGCTTTAAATATTCACCTAGTCTCCTTGAATGATTGCTTGGTTTCTGGTATTGGATGAAGTGCGAAGACGATTATTTGTTGGAGTAGAAAATTTTTGAGTAATGGCTCGAGCAAGTAACAACATTGCAGATGTTAGAGGATCTTCAGAATTGGTGTGAACATCATCCTGCTGGTATTCATCTTCATAATCAACCACAGACGTAGGATGTGTCACATAATAAGATGATGTGTTTCTGGAAGATGAACCCGTGTGTGCTACGAGAGCCAAAGGATCATGAGATTTTTCTAACTTCTTTTCTTTTGAGACATTAACCAGTTTCTCAAATTGCTAAATATAATCAAAAAGATCATCAAACGTATCCACTGTCAAACGTTTAGCAAGACGAACTTGGGTAACATATTTCAACCATTCCGGTTGCAAGCTATTCAAAAACTTTGTGTTAATTGTAACAATTGGAAAATGCATGTCATTTCTTTCTAAATCGTTCATTAACTGAGCAAAACGATTGTAAACAGAAACAAGTGATTCCCCTGGTTCAGCAACAAACTAATCAAATCCGTTTGTAAAACGAGTTTCTCTATCAACTTTGTTATGTATAGTTCCCCTCATAAGACGTTCAACTCTTTTCCACATGTCCTTGGCCGAAGTGCAAGCATCTACAGAATTATAAATGTCATTTGGAATAGAAAGAAGAATCAGATTCATGAGCTTCATCTCAGCATCATAGTGCAATAACGCATCACCTTGTAAATCCTCAGTAGTTTGCAATTTTGGAACTGTCGAATTGTTAGGAATGAACATTTCAAACTGATAAGGACCTTCATCAAGCGCTTTGTTAAGCCACTTTTGGTTTTCCCTCTTTCGATTTATATATCGTCTAAATCTACTTGCCCACGGTATATAACTACCCCTTTCAAGCATAGGAGGCCTAGTCTCATAACCGGCATCAGCAAGGGATTGTTGATATGTTTTGAATGTTGTCATTTTGTATGATTCAAAGATTGGATCTTTGTAGACGAAAATGAGTGACATTTATGAGAAGATTTCCAAACTCGGTAGCAATTATCAAATTCGGACAACACTGTTCTCGGATAACAAGTAGTCTGAAACTCGATACACTTCACAGATAGAACTAAAACTCGAACAAAGAATACTAACAATCTCGGTACTCTTAAAACCTATTAAACTCGGAAATGCTATGAACCAGAAATCGATTATATCAAACTCGATAGAACCGAGTTTTAAAAAATTCGTTGATTAAGAATTATCAATCACCACAAACTTGATAAAACCGAATTTTATAATGACTGACAAATCCAAAACACATATAACGTCAAATTCGATAGAACCGAATTTGAATTCTAAATTTTAGAAATTGACGAATTTGTTTTCAAAAATCCCAATTCACGATAAAACCATGAATTTGTGATGTTTTAACACTTTGTAAGCTTATTTCCGAGAGTAAAACTAGTAAATCCTTATTCATACTTTTTGATAAAACCGAAAATGTGTGAAAACATATAAAACCCGATATGCAACCAAGTTTTATCAATAAACTCCTAATATACGTTTTTGATAGAACCGAAAAAACGTATATATCTATTGCAACACTTGTTCTACCGAAATTAAGCTAATAGAAATACTAAAACGCTACTAAAAATGATCCGAGATCTCAACAACTACTTCCGAGAATGCTAAGACGCTACTGAAAATGTAAACTCCATAAGAATACGTCACATCAAATCCAGTAGAACACTCGATAATGATCAAATACTTGAAATATCTACCAAAACACAAGTCAAAAGCTCAACGATCTCAACCGAATTCACCGAATTTCATCTTGAGATTCTCGAACTTGTAAAAGACTCACGAATTGAATCACTCTATTTCTCTAATGGCGTATGATACCACTTGATAGGTCTTGTTTATCTTGAATCATACATAATCAACCATGAAAGCTTGGAGAGAATAGTAGAGGATGGCAAGTATTCAAATTTCAAATGTTATTAAAATGGAGGGAAAAAGGAAAAGTTTATTACAAGGCATCACCTTCTAATGATGATTAGAAGGGGTATTTATAGGAGAAGGAATGAGGCTTCTCTTCTTTTATTTTTCTAATGTTTCACTTCTAGTCCCTATTCTTTGGCAATTATGCTATTTCTTACTTTTAGCATAATATACCTTATTAAAAACTACTTTATTCTAAACAAAATAAAGACTAATAACTAAATCACATAATCGATACTTTTTATGAACCTAACAGTATACATCTAGTAATATGTTAGAGTTCAAATTTGTTATAAATGAATCAATGTACTATCAGAGCTATTCAATTTACTTAATGATACTCTTACAATACAAATGAGAAAATTTTCATATTTTAAACAGTCGCTCTTACGCAATCTTAACAATAATTTTAGAGCAGGAAGATAAAAATAAAGCTGAAGCCAATGCAAGTGAACTTGTAGGCGAAGAGTAAGAGCACTGACCACGCTTTGAGGAAAGCACTTCACGTATTTCTCTACTGTCACAACATCTACAATGTCAATCAACAGAGAAGGTAAAGTTCTCACTAAGTAAGAAGTTACTAAATGAAATCATGTTACATTGCCAAGCAACAGTCGTCATTGCAATTGCAAGTGCCATTATCTGTTTAAAATTGAAATAAAATGCTTTGGTGCCCTTCTAATATCTATAAAACCTTCACCCCCATGAGATACGTCCATCTCAGGTACCACAATGCTCAACAACCATCTTCGTCGTTTGACAACCACCACACATCACCACTCTAACCATACCATAACCCATCACTTAAAAAACAACGATTGCAAACTAATATAAAACAACTCATACCTTTAATCTCAGATGTAGATGATAATCTTTTATTGCCGATAAAAAGTCTCTTGATGTTCATAAAGGGTTCCTGCCACCGAAAATCATTAAGCAATAAGCAAAATGAAAACTGAAATAATCCATGAAACATAAAAGTAGATCCAAGCCGATTTTAGGTATTAAGAATAACATTAAGCAGCTTTTTTAGTTTTATGTTTGATTCTATCATTTAGATGAGAAATCCTTGTGTGTGTTGAGATTGTTCCACAGAAGATGAATCGTGTGAGGATATCCAGAAGAGTGTCGATTTATAGGTAAAAGAATATCAAATGGGCCAACATGGACTGACAAACATGGACTAAAAATGCCAATTATCTAAACGACACTAAAAATTGTCGTTTTTGTAATGCTCTATAGGATATAGAAGAATTAAAAAACTAATATATATATATATATATATATATATATATATATAACTAAAAGGTAATTTATAAATATTATGAACTTAAGTGTAAAATAGCGTTATATTCTGACATTCTCAGTTTCAATAAGTTAAATTTTTTAACAAATACCTTATTAATGTAAAAATTGTTCTCAGTTTTTATCATTAAGTAAAATAACTAGTAACACAAAAAGTCACATCTAGGCGTTAGTTTATAGATAGTCGTTTAAATAAAATTAAATTTAATAACAAAAACTTTGTGTCATCTCAAGATTTTCACAAATCTATAACGACGATATTGTATAATGGATTGAGATCTTCAAATGTTTAGCTCTTTCATGTTAGTGATAATGTGAAATAAAACAAAATAGTAAATATTTTATTTTAATTAGTGATTGTCTCATTTGTTCATTTTCATATTGTTGCTTGATTCAACTTGACCAACATTAGAAGATAAACTTGAGATAATTCTCATCCTTATATAATATATATACAATTTCCAAATATATTATGAGGAAGTATAATATTCATGAAAAAAATAATATATAATTCTTTTGAAAAGTAATTTCTAATTGATAAGGGGTCACTTTCATCATCTCCATTCATACGTTTATCATAAATATTAATATAATAATTCAATAAATTGTAACATATTAATATAACGAGGTTTTCAGCCCGCGCTCCGTTGGAGCGCGGGGTTTGACGTTCATCCATGTTAGACGGAGTTGCACATTTAGTAACACAGCCCACATTAACAGTATTCAACATGTAAATCAACACCATATCGACGAACAATATTAATTAGCGACAAATATAAATAGTATACGTTGTTTTCAACCGCCACTAAGTGTCCCAATGTCAAAAGGTTAATTATAGTTTTATATCTTGTTACATATACATTGTTTTCAACCGCTGCTATATCTTCGCCCCCACCACAACTTGTGACAAAACTATTTTGCAAAAATTCTCCATCTGCAATCAGAAAACAAAGTTAAATATAAGCTTATCAATTCTTATTTTCGGGAAAATGAATGGACAAAACATACCTTAAGCCAATTTTCAGCAACCCCCTATTGGCCTTCTGTTATGATTAGACATTTTGATAAGCCATACTTGTATCTAAGCCAATAACAGTGTCTCTTAAAAACAGGAATGAAGCATGCCAAGGCCCCCATTTCTTAAAGCACCAACATGTTGATGTGAGTGTTTAACTTTGTAGGATATTGGAAATCATAACACAATCAAATGACTATTGGATTAGCCAAGTTCTAGAGAGAGAAAGTGAGAGAGAACTTTCTAGTGAGAGAAAATGAACTTGTATTATGTAAATAACTAATCCAGCTCTTCCATGGCATGGAAGAGGCTTATATGGTTATAATAAAACCGACCATAAGGCCTAGGTAGTGGGCTTACACATTGGGTTTAATACCCGGCCCATTACCGAATGTTATACATTAACTACTTAACTACGAGCAACAATAAAAGGTAAAATACATGGGGTGACCGAGTCTTTTTCAAATATCTAACAATCTCCCCCTAAGGGAGGTCACCCCAGAAAATACTAATTTAAGCTCTGCAATCTTGATCTTGTGTTCAGCTCGTAGTATTTGATTCTTCATGCATTGATTTCTTTATACATAATGTAGTGATCTTTGAGCTTAGTTCCATTGATTTGTGTGATCTTTGAGCTTTCTTTGAGATCATCAACCACAGTAAATCTCTTAATCATCCTTGTTGTTGTATTGCCTCCATGTAATGTTGTGACCTTCGGACCGGCATGCTCACACTTTTATGGATCATGATAGCACACATCAGAGTTGTGGAAGCTGTGTTGTAGGTCTTTCAGTCATCATGATGTCTTTGATTAGGAACACTAAGTGTGAGCATAGGGTTGTGAATTAACATGTCTTATGCCATCAGCTGCTACCATCTACCATCGGGAATTCCTGCAAGTATATGTTAGTGATAAACAAACGAACGTGTCTTTGTTCACTTTCGTTGAATAAGGTTTCAAAAACCACGGTTCCTCATTATTTAGTATAAATACTGCCTGTAATTAGGTAGAATTATGAAGAATCTCTTTGATAGGGTTTCGCAGTTGCGCTAGCTGTTCTCAAACCGGAGCGTCTTAAAGTAGACAAAGCACGGAGTGAATGAACCAGTGAATTAAAAATCCACTAATTAATGAAAAATTGATTTGAAAGTCAATCGTGTGTCACTCAGAAAAGAGTTTTCGTGACACATCAACTGTTTTATATCATAAAATCAAATTTCATCAGAAACACACTTGTTTTGAAAGATATACACAGTCAATGTGCTCGAAAATTAGTTGTTGAGCACATCGAAAGGTTTTTCAAAAACTATTCTTCAATTCACTGCCTAGAACAAGTTTGATTCATAAAGAATTGCACCGTCGTTGCTTTCCATTTGTCACAAGTTTAATCCATAGTGGATCTCACATGTCACCTACCAAGAGCTTGTTTGATGTTGGCTCTAGAAGGATTTCCATCTTCATTGTGAGTACTTTCGTATCACTCGGATGTTCTGGCAATACCTCAAGGATAATACATAGGACTCTTAGAATCTTTACTTGTTGTCACAGTGTGTGATGAACAAGCATAGTTTGTATTAGTGTCCTAACGAGATTTATGGATGATCTCATGGCTCTAGACTCAATCGTGCACATTTGGTTTTTAGTAGTCGGAGACTGGAGCAGAGTGCCACCTTTTCAATATCGTCTAACTTGGAGTGAGAGAGACGATAGAAATGCTTTGATCTTCGTGAGAAATGAAACAAGAATCCTTTGAGGGATCTTGATTGGCTAGGAAGGGTTGTGCAGCGTATCGCTGGGTCTATGATACTTGTCTTCAATGTCAGCAATCAACCATGTGATTCTGACAGCATATGTAGTGACTCGGTTTCTGCCTAATGTCAAAGGAGGGCTGCTTTCTTTTCACCCTTTATCTTAACATTTCTTTTTCATTCTTCAACCCCTTCAATGCTTACCTAGACTTCATTACTAGTACCTTGTTGGGTGTGTTCCAGTACTAGCTCCATCGCAGTCTGCACTATTCCCTTATTCTCACATTACTTCTTTTGTAATCATACCTAAGGACTTCTACACTAACTAGTGGATTGTCCTTGGGTAGATCCCTCCGGCTCTGGCGGGATCATGGGAACATGTACCTAACCTTACCATCCTTATAACTCTGATGAAGTAACTACAAGGTCGATTTTTTGGTACAGTTCACTTCGCCATAAAACTAATTGAAAAATCAATCAAGGTACTTGTGATATAGATATCAAAGCCATTGTACCTTGATTGTTTTGATTATTTAGAAACGACCCCCCTCAATAAGCGCGTCGGTAATCAAAATTGTTTGACACAAGGAGGGAGGAGTACCTGCTTGAGTCTTAATAGGTCACATTTTTATCAGATTTAATATTTAAATCACATTCTCTCCCCTGATTAAAAATTTCAAACCCTTTGAGATTTAAGATCTCAAATGATTTAAATATGTTAGAAAATTTTGGGAGAAAATGTGGTCTAATTAAATACAAGCCGATATTGGAACCGATATATAATCCCCCCCCCCTCAATTAGTGAGGGAGTCTGTTAGTGTCAGGTATGATAGGTTAGAAACATTTTAAATTTAATGAAAATTTCATAAAAATTCATACCCTGACACATAACATACTATTGCTACACTACTATATAATGTACAAAGTTAATAATATATTACACATCATATTGAACTTTAAAATGGAATGGCGGTATCATTCCGTTCGCTGAAGAAGTTTGTAGTCAATATCACAAACACATCCACCAACAAAGCATTACAGATTCTGGTAGATCCTTCTCGTCTTCAGTCACCTTTCAATTGCCGCTATGAACTCTTTGCTCCTTGTCACGTCCTTTTCAGTCCAGAATCGCGTATTTATACCCGGATTGCGTCGCTTGACCTTGAATTCCTTGACTTTGTAATCTAGTGCTTCCAGAATACGTGTCAATGTCCCATCACTGAACTTGTATATCTCATTGAACCTCATGATCTTTCGGTCATTGTTGTCTACCGAGAACACTACTGCTCGAGGAGACTCAATGATGGTATAATCATGCTTAAACTCATAGCCTGTTGCATCTAATCCTGGTTTAGTGAGGTTTAACTGTGTCTGGTAGCTTTCAATGTCGAGTTGAAAGTCTTTAACCCGCTGTCGAATCATCAAGTTTCGGGTCCATAGCTTGACAACAGTAGATAGCATCCGTTTGTCTGAACCAGCAAGATGATCGAGATGACCTTGCAGAAGAAGCAGATTCAGGTCTTCAAAGTCACTGGGATACATGTTCTTGAAATCTTTTTCCGCAATCGTGTGTTCTTGGAAGTCAGCTCTTCGGAGGACAATTTCGCTCAAGTAGTCATACCCGTATATTGAGTATGCTTTGATTCTGACGACACTGAGAATCTGCATATGTGTTCTGACATCTTTTCGACGTAACGAAGAATCATGTCTGTCAATATAGAACTTCTGTCGATTAAACCACCAGTGAGAGATGCCATATTTTGCACTTATGTCATAGGTACACACATCATCAATCCATATTTGTTCCGGCACTAGCAGTTCAAGCCCAAAGTCAGGATAACTAGCAGCCTTCATCTTGGAAATCGATAGTGCAAGATTGCATCCCTTGCTACCATATCGTAAATACTCCAAGTCTTTATTAAAGAAAAATTGTGGTTGAATAGTGACATGACCTGGAGGACCACCGAGAGGTAGTGGTTGGTTGACATCGACTCTGACTTGATCTCCATCTGGATTCATCCAGTCAATCTGATTTGTAAACATCTTGTGACACTCCTCCATCTGGAACTGAAGGTGAATGACATCTAGATAGAAGGCTTTAACAACTTCATAAGCCTGCCCTTCGAAATCAGCTTGTCTCTAGTCTTTGCAAGTAATGAGTTCTCAGCAGGGTTTTCATAAGTTGAAACCAACGTAGACACCTAGTTTTTCTTAATATATGATACATTAGAAGAAGGAATGGTCCAAGCAGGTTCAAGAGTCGCTGGTCTTTTCTCTTCAGGTAGTGGTTTCCACCAGTCTTGTCTCGAGTCAGCCTTTTATAGGTGATCATTCCTGGAGTCTTCATCATCAAACAAATGCACCTGCTCGTCGAGGATGGAATCATCTTGCATCAAAGAATCTGTAGGAGATAACTCTTGAGCTGCAGTAAAATCAATTGACTCAAATCTAGTGTCAGATGTAGTCCAAGCAATGGATTGATGTGTGGAGGTCGCAGGCTTGGACGAGCTTGGAGCCTCATTGCCTACTTGCTGAGTAGATCCTGATGCACCAGTAGACGGAGGGGGGGAGGTGGTGGAAACTGAGAGGATCCCGATGTTCTGGAAATACCTGGAGCACCAGATGCACCTGCTGGAGGAGGTGGAGGTGGTGGCGGAGAAGGTGGAGACCCAGAAGGAGTTCTTGGAGCTGCACGCTTCTTTCTTTTCTTCTTGCGAGCTTCCTCCTGATCAGCTAGACGTTGATTTGAATAATCTAGCTCCAATGACTTTTGCAGAGCCTCATACAAGTCATTGTGAACCTCATGAGCCTTGTAGGAGTTATCTTCAAACATCCGTTGTTGAAGTATTTCCTTCATATCAACGGTAGGCAGATCCCTGAAGCGAGCTCGAAGTGGAGCTTGCATTGCCCAGTCTACTGCATCAGTGCTATCTCATCAACTGCTTGGCTCACCTTGTGGGGAATATTGAGATTCTCTAAGTTGTATAGCCGGGTCCTTTGTTTGTCCAATCTTTCCTCCAGGGCTAAGTTGTTTTGTATCAGATCCGCCATATGTTGTTCCAGCTCACCTATGCGACTTACTAGGATCGGATCTGCGATGCTTTGTCGTGGTTGAGGAGGTGGTGGAAGAGATGTTTTTGTTATGATTATTAAGGTTATTGCTGTTGATGTTGGTAGTGGAGAGTCGGATTTCATCGTCGTGAGATCAATAACCGGAGTGGTCATTGGGGGAACCGAGGAAGTGTCTTGATGAATGGGGACTGAAACCATTGACTGAACCTCTATTTTAGCATTCGTTTTCCCTGATTCTTCTTCATGTGGCTTCTCTATGAAAAACTGATCAGTGAAGTTAAGATTTTTTTCAAGGTTTTGCAGAGAAGACAGGGTTCCTATGGAGCTTGCAGGTTCTTCTAGAATCACCTGATCTTCAGTTGGCAGTTTGAGGTTCTCCTGAACATTTAGGTAAGCAGTTGTGGTAAACACCTCATCCATTTGCTCTGGTTTTTGCTGAGATGAAGCATCAGTGGCCTCTAAGTCCATGTGTTCACGGTTTGGTCCAGCATGAACCCCATGACTTGGTTGAGCTTGAGACTCTGCGGCATCACCAGGGTTTGATCCAGCCTGGCCTTCATCTTTTATATCAGGGTTTGGTCCAGCCTGGCCTTCATCTTGTTCACCGGGGTTTGGTCCAGCCTGGCCTTCATCTTGATCTCTAGCATTGATCACATGTACTTCCTCATTTGATTCCGTTTCACTGTTAGTCAGAGGTAGCTCAGCATCCAAGGAAGGTAAGTTAGCATGTCCAGTGGGTTCAGTGTGCATGGGAGGGCGCCTTTAAAAGATAAATTGATCTACAGGGCTCTTCTTCGTTGGAGTCTAAAGGGTGAGTAGATCGTGAGTAGCTTGTTCATCAATGACTTTCTCTTTCCCCTTTCCTTGTACCTCTGGAAGCGGTTGATATTTCCCAGAGTCGGGCTCCCTCAATACCATCAGACGAGCTGGTCCCTGGGTTCGTTCTGCTTGTTCCTTTAGACTTATTTCCAGGGCCCGTTGAAGATCTGCTTCTTCATCAGTATGGGCAAGTTCCTCAACAGGAACACCTTCATCACTGGGCTCATCAACCAAATTGAGTGGACTTTTCGGCTTGCGTCTTTTTTGCACTAGTCCACCCTTTGATCTTTTTGCTTGTGAGGATTCATCAGGAGTTTCCTTAACCAGTTTTCGTTTCTTCTTTGAGACCGCTTTTGATGGTAGAGTAGGTGTTGGTTTAGGTTTAGGTGGTTGAGTAGCGGTGGGCTTTTGTGCCTTGTCACCAGCGGGTTTAGTAACCTTAGCTGCCTTGGGTTTAGTGACCTTGGTATCATCAAAAGACTTTGTTGCTCCTCCTTCCTCAGCCTTGCCACGTTCTGCATCCAGAAATTGTTAATACTTGGAAACATGCTCTTGGTAGTCGCCGTAGTAGGGTGCTCCTTTAATTTCATCAGTGAGTAGAGCATCAGGTATCGGCATGCCAAATATTTCTCTACCATCCTTTCCAACAAACCTGAGAGTGTTCAGAATGCTTTCCTCATGTGAGTAGTGAAGAGGCGAACCAGTCCATGGGTGAATGTTATGCTTGGTTCTTAGATGATGGATGATTAGTTTGGTGAACCTGACACTTAGAATGAGCAGATGAGCGGTCTTTTTCTTTCCACGTGCAGCCGTAGCTAGATTCTTCCTGTCAGTAAGAAACGTTTGTATGGATTGAAAAAACTCTTCCCACATCCTTTCAGCATAATTGATGTTGAAGAGATGAATGATACCCCAAAGTATCTGAAGAACTGGATATCTTGGCTTGTCATATCCAGCAGTTTTGCTTATAAGGCACATGTTGATCATAGACAAGATGGCTCTCCATGGTTGATAGAGAGCATTAACAATCATTGTTGACACGTTCCTGAGTGTACTGGGGTATCCTAACGTGTTGACATACTCGATAACAGTAACACTCGATGGTGGAGCCATAAAAGGATTGTTATCATTGGCCGGAGAGATATCAAGAGCATCTCTGAGAATGTATTTGTGAAGATTAAACCATTGCTCATCCAACTGACAACTGTACAACCCAGTAGATGAGTCAAAGCACATGGTGTCCCAAAACTGCATAATGTAGATAGCCGGAATTGTAGAGGATGTCGTGAAGGCCCTGAAGAAGTTGGTGTTCTTTAGTAAGGCCACAGCAATCGGGAAGATAGGATTCCTCTGAGGCTTGTACACGTCGAGTACGCAGTTGCTCTTGCTGATGGTCACCCACTTGCTTAACGGCAATATCTGATCATCCGTTCTGGTCGGTGGTGCGACAGCAGGAGCTTGTTCTACGGGAGCATCATTCGCAGGAATGTTTACGTTAGCCATAATATCTGCACAAGTAGATCCAACAGCAGGACATACATACAGATATTTGATGTTAGATAGGAGCAATTGCTCAAAGGGACGTCAACCTTGGTGTAAGTTGACCCAAAGATATTTGACAAAATCGCTAAACCAATCTAATGAAAACTCGCTAGATGATTCAATTAATGATCCTCAACTCGCTACAACTAACTCGCTAGAACATACAAATAGAAACACTTAACTCGCTACCAAATTAAAAAATCTAAAATAGAGAGTTAAATATTATAATTAATAAGAACTTCACTAACTCGCTATGGGGTAGCGAGTTGCCTGCACACAATTAAATAAGATAGGATATTCAACTCGCTAATGACAACTCGCTATGAATATTCTTATTAAAATACTTAACTCGCTATTAAATTTGGAAATTTTGAACTAGCAAGTTTAATATTTTAATAAAAATATAAATCTTCATCAACTCGCTACAGGTTAGCGAGTTGCTTGTTCATGATAATATAATATTCTTAACTCGCTAACAAGCATTACAACTCGCTACTAAGCATCAACATTAACTCGCTACCAAGAAAAAGTCACTCAACTCACTACTTAGTATTATCTTAACTCGCTACATAGCACAAAGGCAATTCGCTAAGACCTAAAATTACAAACCAGCAAGGGTGTTCAAGAAAGCACATGAATAAACGTTTAGACAACATTATCAAACACTTAGCAACAATCAGAAACAACAACCAACAATAAACAATGATTTTTTGACTAACAAAAGTCAACTATATTCACGAAAATCATCAAAACCATAGAATGATGCAAGGGGGCAATTCAGGCACTAACGAGGCATCATTTACTCATCCTAAACCTAACCCAGCAATTAACTCATCAATCCAAACACTCATAAAGATTTAGATGATAAATGAAGACGAAATCTTTGATTTAGCGCGATTTCACGTGATTAAGGCTACCATGTTTTAGATTAATGATGTTTATAAGGTAGAGATCATAAAACACGAAGTACCTTGACAAATATAAGCACATAAATCGAAAATCAATGAAAGTCTCAATGTAGCGAGTTGCGAGAGAGGATTTAGAGAGACAAGTTTGACTGAATTTTGCAAGTTTTGACCAACAGTAACTCGCTAGCTCGTTTTATACTTTTAAGATTCACATATTGGCAGTTTTGGTCCCTACACTTTCAAAGTTCATAACTTTGAGGTATAATGTATGAATAAGGCTAGGACAAGTTTCAAAATAGGCACAAATGGTCCTTATAGTTATACATGCCTAGGAAACATTTAGGAAATATCACATAAGTCCCTAAACTTACGAATTGTTGACAATTTGGCCTATTTGAGTTCAAATAACTTTGACTCCCCTTCATATTGAAACCCCATTTAATACACAGAACCTTTTACCAGATAAATGAAAAATGCCCATTAGATATCATTAATTTGAAAACACTCTCTCCCTCAATCAATGACCCGTTTTTATTGAAAGAGCTGTAGTCGTTGATTGAGTGTCAAATTTTGAGAAATTCAAGTCTAATTAATTTTCAAACAACACTTTTCCACCGTGGGTAACACAAATAATTTTCTGAAGAATCATAGACAAAAAATCATTTGGTTAAAGAAAGAAGACTTCTCTTCTATAACAAGAAATAATGCACTGAAACGTACATTAATTCGGAGTTGCATGTATATAAAGTAATCTATGCCCGGGAGAACTTAATCACCCGTTGTCAGGAACAGCCGTCTTTTTTACGACAAGCTTTCCTCAATTTGAAAAGCGGGGTGCAGTCGGAAGGAACTACAAGCCATAAAGACATGTTTTGAAAAGTTTGAACTTTCGTTCGAACTTCATTTAAAAACCCGTGTCATTATTGAATGACATTTCTAGGTCCGTAAATGTTATCGATAAACGGAATACATGTCTTGAAAAATTATTTTTGGAATTTTCTATTTTCTGATTTTTATGGTTTTTGTAGGTTTTATATTTTTGTATTTTATTTTTAGATTTAAGGTATATACATATTTACATAGGATATAGGAGGACCATCCTTTACTCCTCTTCTCCTTCTTGAAGGCGTTTAAGGGTTTCCGAAGACATACTCTTCATACCAAGTCGCGGGAATAGAAATTCGAACCGCTCCCTTGATAATGCTTTGGTGAATATGTCCGCGAGCTGATAATCTATCGTCACGAAGTACAACTCAACTACGCCTTCTTAACTTGTTCTCGTATAAAATGGTGTCGTATGTCAATGTGCTTGGATAGGGAGTGTTGGACATTATTGCAATAGAGAGCAATGGAACTGCGATTGTCACAATACAGGGGAATCTTATTAAAGGCAAAGCCGTAGTCTGTAAGATGTGATCTCATCCAAAGTATCTGAGCACAACATCCAGACATGGCAATGTATTCAGCCTCTGTAGTTGAGATCGCAGTGCTCTAATGTTTCTTTGATGACCAGCTGACTAATTTATCTCCAAGGAACTGAGCACTTCTGGACATACTTCTTCGTGTGTCTTGACAACCTGCATGGTCCGCATCTGCATAGGCCGTTAGTGCCATAGCGGTGTCTTTCGGATACCAAAGACCCCAATTAATGGTTCCTCTAAGATACCGAAAGACCCGTTTAAGAGCTTCAAGGTACTTTTTGGTAGGCGATGCCTGATACCTAGCACACATGCATACAACGAATACAAGGTCGGGTCTGCTGGCAGTGAGATACATTAGGGAGCCAACCATACTACGAAAGACAGTCTGGTTGTCAGTGGAGGTGGTTGTCTAGTTGACCTTTCGTGATACCATTGTGTCACTACGCTAATTAGTGTGTGCCTCTCAACTGCATGAGATTCGACTGCCTTAGACCGTTTAAGAGCTTCTAACGCGCGCACTTTTTGGGTAGGCGGATGCACTGATACCTTGCAACACATGCTTAAAACGATTCAAGGTCAGACGGTTTAGCTGGCAGTGAGGATATATGTTTTGGGAGCACCCCTAACCATACGTACGATAAGATCTGTTTAGTTTGCTGGTCTCTACTAGGAAATCCCTAATATGTGTGGGTTTTCCTCGATCTATTTATAGCGTTTGATGTCCGATCCACCAGAGGTGTATTTCAGAAAGCGAGTCTGGTCAACTGGAATCCCTAAGGGGTCTCGTCTAGTTTAAGTCGATCCACCATAGGTGTATCAACAGGGTCACACGAATCCATCCCAAATTATTTATTTAATATTTCAAGAGCAAATTTTGATTGATTAATAAAAATGCCTCTAGGATTTTGAGAAACTTGTAATCCTAGAAAAAAGGACATTTGTCCCATCATTGACATTTGAAATTTAGAACTAATCTCATTGGAAAATATGTCACACTCTTTAGGGTCGGTTGAGGCAAATATAATATCATCTACATATATTTGAATGAGAAGAATATGTTTGCCTGTTTTTCAAGTGAATAATGCCAGGTCAACTGCACCCTTAGAAAATTTGTTGTCCAGAAGGAATCGTGACAAGGTATCATACCACGCCTGAGGAGCTTGCTTTAAACCGTACAAAGCCTTCTTCAGACGATAAACATGTGTCGGATGGTCTGGATCAACAAAACCCTCTAGTTGATTAACATAGACTTCTTCCTTCAACTCGCCATTAAGGAATGCTGTCTTGACATCCATTTGATAGATGGTCATGTTTTTACTGGCGGCATTGGCGATGAAGATTCGAATAGCCTTGATACGTGCAACCGGTACAAATGATTCCTCAAAATCAATACCCACCTCTTGTCGATATCCCTTGGCCACCAACCTAGCCTTGTTCTTTAAAACATCACCGTACTCATCAAGCTTAACTTTGTAAATCCACTTGAGAGCTATAATCATGACACAGTCTGGTTGAGGTACTAATTCCCATAATTAAAGTCGATCAAATTCATGAATCTCATCTTGCATAGCTTGAAACCAGCAATCTTCAATTATTGCGGATTTGAAATTCTTTGGTTCGACTTTTGACAGTACAGAGTTATACAAGCACCACAAGGCATCGGTTGCCAGTTGTTTTTTGGTGGATACCGGCCGAGAGGGGTTACCAATAATATTATCTAGCGGGTGATCTTTGTTCTATTTCCTGAGATGTTGAAGTGTTTGAGTGACATAAGGAGATTCTGTTGAACTAAGATCCCTAGATGATGATGCTTCAAAACTAGGTTCCGGAGCAAATACGTTTATGAAGGGATCATTGTCAACAGGAGCAAAAGGATTGTTTTCCATGAGAGTAGATTCAGCTGCAACGCCTTGATGTAAACTTGGAGATTGTATTGCCGAAGATGACGGTGAATGACTTGGAGAAGGTGCATCTTGATCAATGGTAGTAGATGAAGGTGTACCGGCTGAAGTGACTGAAACTAAAACTGCTGGAGCAGGAGAGACCGGTCTTTCAACACGAGTAGGTTCTAGGTATTCATCGAACATTGGTTGGAATAAAATCTCTAGTTCTTTATTTGTGGGGGGTGCAGAAGGTGCTGCAGGAACCGGATTTGGTACGAGCCATGAACTTATCTGTCCAGGCATCAGAAAAGTAGGAGCGAGTCCTGTACTGAGCTGCACAGGAGCCATTTGCTCAGTCAGCTCATCGAATTGAACGTGAATAGTTTCTATAATTCGTCGGGTTCTTTTGTTGTAGATTCTATACCCTTTCCTGCTAAGTGCATAACCAACGAATATTCCAATATCATCTGTTGGTTGTAATTTTCCAAGATCTTCGTTGTCATTTGTAGGGTAACAAAGAGCACCAAAGACATGGAAAAAGGTAAGATCAGGCTTCTTATCATGCACCAGCTCATATGGGGTTTTGTTATGAAGATTGTGAATGAGGGATCGGTTTTGGGTATAACAAGCAGTAGCCACTGCTTCCGCCCATAGAAACATCGGAGCCTTGGAAAATATCAGCATTGTCCTAGCGGCCTCTACAAAAGTACGGTTCCATCTTTCGACAAAGCCGTTCTGTTGTGGAGACCTTGGAACTATCTTTTGGTGAAAAATGCCGACACGTTCATAATATGCAGTCAAATCTTTATTGACAAATTCTGTGCCATTATCGGTACGAATGTATCTAATAGTTTTGTTGAGACCAACTTGTATTTACTTCAGAAATTTGATGACGACCTCTGGGGTTTCATCTTTCAATCGCAAAAACTTAACCCAAGTAAACCGAGAATAATCATCAACGATGACTAAGATGTATTTCTTCCCATTAATTGTTTGCACTCGCATCGGTCCACATAAATCCATATGAAGGGTATTAAGAACTTCCAAGTTGGTGTTTTCAATTTTAGGTTTGTGGGTATGCTTTTTGCTCTTTCTTAGTTGACATGCAGAGCAAAGATAATCTTTCTCAAACTTCAATCTAGGTAAACCTCTGACTAAGTCCTTTCTTGCAAGGTCATTGATGGTACCGAAGTTCAAGTGGTTTAAACGACGATGCCATAACCATGATTTGTTCTTGGAGGCCTTAGACAACAGGAAAATGGGAGAGGACTTCATCATGTCTTCAACCGAGATAGTGTAAAAATTAGAACCGCGAGAACCTTTAATTAATTCAACATCATCCATATCTTGAACATAACATGAATGTTTCCTAAATGCAACTTCTAGATTAGAGTCGCAAAATTGTATGACACAGAACAGATTGTGTCCTAGTCCTTCCACATAGTATACCCTGGAGATTACACTATTACAAATCACACAATCTCCATAACCCATAATAGCACCAAAGTGGTCATTCTTGAATCTAACTGTCCTGATGAACTTTTTCATAAAATTCCTGAGCCGTGAGCGATCCCCCGTCATATGTTTTGAGCAACCTGAATCCAAATACCAAAAAACGATCTGTACGACCTGCAGTTGAAAACAGACAAAGATGGAGAGTTTGGACAGTTGGAACCCCAATTTTGGTTGGGTTCCTGTGGGTTAGCATAAGCAATAGCAGACACTACTTTGGATGTCATGAGCCTAGTTAAAGGGCAATGTGCTCCTAAAGTGAATGTCCTTCCCATGGGCATCCATTGATAACCTACAGTGGGAAGTATTTTGCTTGTTTGTTTCCAGACTTGCTTAGGTTTCCAAACTTGCTTAACTTCACGCACAACATTTTTAACAGAAGGGGAAGCATTCACATAGTGCAAATAAGTAACCACACACATATCTTGATTTGCAAAAATTAAGCATTTGTTACATGTCTTGCAAGCAGTATGAGAATTCGAATTAATTATAGTACGCTTAGAGCTAATACTAGAATCAACACGATTCTTGGTTCTTAAATTAGACTTATTTGTCCTAGGGTGTTCTTCTACATTCTTCTTGTTGACACTCTTAGCCGGCAAGATCCTATTTTTCTCGGTATTGCTCCTAGGCTGTGATCCGTTAGCATCAGTGCAACTGTTTACTCCTGTAAAAGGAGGCACATGGACATTAGTATTCTGAGTGTTCAGTTGCTCTACATGTTTGTGTGTGTTACTATTTGACGTTGCACATTGGACCTCAAAAATGACTTGCTTTTTCTTAGTTAAAGGGGTATAAGCATGCTTTTTATCTCATTGATTGAAGTCTTTCGGACAAGTGCCAATCACATATTCTAATAGTTCCTGAGAGTGTTTGGTGTAAAGGCAAGCATATGCAAGTGATCTATCTAACGGTCTTTCAACTTTGGCTTCCTCTACTATCTCACGAATAGTTTCAACACTTTCCTTAAGATACTTGAGATAATCTAGATGAACTTCCCTATTATTCCTATTGCGAGGGGGAATTGGTTCAACATCAATGGCATACTTACCCGGTGCAAGAACTCTTGGTTTTACAGGATTAGTAGTGACACATTGCATTTTATTTGTATTTAGACTTTCAGATTCTCATTTTCAGTTAACAGAGCAGTTGTCTGTTCGATATGCTTAGCATGGGTGATCTTAATAAAATCATACAATTCCTTGTAATGCTGCTTATCTTTCCATTTTATGCCCTAAAAAGCTCATTTTGTTCTTGAAGAGTGGTGACTTTTCAGTTAATTGAGTGATCTGAAAATCTAAGGCCCTAAAATCAAGTGTACGGTCTGCTTCACTACGGGTCTCCTTTAGTTGAGAGATTTGCATTTTCAATTTTTTGATGACGTTGTCCTTTCCTTGAAGGGAAGCTTTCATTTTTCCGATTACAAAGAGTGACTCAAAATCAGGAGTTTCTCTAGCTGGTGGAGGTGGGTTATTCCTAAAACTTTCTTTAAGGTTTTGATACTTTAGCTGCAGGTTTAAGTGATTTATCTCAAGATTGGAAAACCGGTTTACTAATTCATTATGATCATCTGTTTGAATCTTATCCCGTAATTTAGAAAGCTCTACTTCAAGTTCCAGACAACGTGCTTGAACGACAGTGTGGGCATCATGCATTTTAGTAAATCTAGATACAATAAGCTTAGAATTCGTTGTAATATAAAACACATCTTTGGACAAGCAGTCAACAATTAAATTATCATTTGCAATGATAAGGTTTTTCCTCTCAATCTCAGCATGCTTCCTATGGAAAACGTTCTGGTCAACCTCAGCTTCCAACTCTTCAAAAATGTCTTTCATTTCTTTAATTTCTTTAGTTAGAGCCTTTTGAATGCCCTCAAAATGTTCTTTAAGTGTTTTGAAAAATAGAATGACCTCGGTGAGATAACATTCCTTAGTTTGTTCAAAACCCCTTTCCCCTTCAGTGAGCACAATAGGTGTAATTCTCTTTTAGCAGGTTTTTTCAAATTCTGAAAAAAGTTGTATAAGTGTAAAAATATTAATTTTCACTTGACTTTTTGTTGGAAGCACCCTGGGAACAAGTGTTGCAGGTGTATTTGGTGAATACATCGTCAACGCTTTGATTGATCGTGAAGCTTTGGTCTGCTCCTTGAGAGCTTCTGCTTTCATCTCGATGAGATCGTTTGTAACACCCCTATTTTTACAATATAGCAGCGGAAGATAATCTGGGGTATTACTTCATGGATACAACAATCATAATCATAGAAAATAACTTTAAAAGA
>BQNB010016517.1:60066-71494 GCA_026074375.1 Tanacetum coccineum
GGAAAATGAGCATGAATTGAGTTATGAAACTTTAACAAGAGCATATTTAGGATCATATGAACATTATAAGGGTGTAATAGCAGAAGTAGAACATTCAAAACCTGGGTTTGAGCTTCAATGATCAAAAATGGTGGAAATGGGTCATTTCGGGTAGTATTTCCACTCGTACGCTTTGTATCTTGTTCTCGGGGCTTCAAATCTCCAGGGATTCGCTTCTTGAACTTCTTTAATGATCCTAGGATCATAAGGGAGTAAAGGATTGCTGCCTATAAAGGTTATAGAGGAGGAGGTGTGGTGCGAGTTTGAATGAGTACCCAAGACCCCTATTTATAGCATTTCCAACCCTTAGAGGCTAAGAAATCTTAGTGATCAGGTTAGGACACATGGGAGATGATGTGGAGAGTCTAGGGGCTGTGTTGGAGAGGCTATGGTGCAAGGTGGAGGTTGATGGAGGTGGTTTTGGTTCTTGTGGTGTCCGCGGCTGATTGGAGCAAAAAGAAGGTCATGTGCCTTTAATTTCGACCAAGAGAAGGTTCAACCAGGTGGGTGAGCTGCTACAAGGTGTCTAGAAGGATTTTATGCAATTTCCTTGCACATGGTTAGGGCTAAAATGGGTTAAAGAAGCCAAAAATGGGGTGCGGGTCTGTTTTGGACTCGGCATGGTTTTCACAAGTTTTCAAGCTTTTATTTCGTGTGTACTTGATTAAGGATAGCTAATATATGTAGCCAAGGTATGATATAGGAAGGATTAGCAAAGATTAGCAATTGGTTTGGGTTAAAACGGGTTAGAATTGAAGAAATGAGGTCACGGGTTTAACTAGGGATTGTTTAGGGTTTTCTTGACTTTCTTGGTTTATAATTCGTATGATTTTGATTAGGAATGATGGGATACAGATCATAGGGCTTATATAAATGATTATCAATGAAGTTTGATCATTGGTTTAAGTTAAAATAGGTCGAAATTGGTAGAATAAGTTGTGGCTTGGAATTAGGGCTCATATATTACTTTTAGGGTTTAGGGTTTTGAATTAGGGTTTTGAGTGTAAAAATATGTATGAAAGTTTATGAGTAGAATATTTAGGGTTTATATATTGTAGATTGAGTGTAGTAGCTTGTTCAAAAGTGACGGTGAAGAAAATGGATTAGATAATGATGGAATTAATGGGTTTTTGGTAAACTCACTTTTTTAAAAAATTGGGTTTTTACAAGATGACTCCCCTTGGGTTTTTTGCTTAAACTTGAAAATGAGATGGTCCCCTTAAAAAAATGGAGTAACGGGTCCAAATCCACAATTAGGGCAAATATTTTAGGGTTTTTTTCTGGATTCGAAATTTCCCTTTGTTAATAATTTGGAGGGTAGAAAAATGATGAAAAGAATAAAAAGTATTTATTATGATTGAATAAAGTTTTGTAATTATTATGTTTATTATAACTTTAATTTAATATGGGTTTTTAGGTTTAAACAATGGATAAAAAAAAAGAAACCCGAGTCCCCCAGGGTTAAAGAAACTAGCTCGAGTTTTTAAGGGTTTTAAGGGTTTTATTTTTGAATACGGGTTTTTGAGTGTAAAAAATTAATGTAATTGTAAAGTGTTAATATGAAAAAAGTAGAAAATTTATGGGTTTAATATTATAGTAAGATTGATGAGGAAGTACTTTTTTTCAAAAAGTGCACGGAGTAAGAAAATTAAGGAAAAAAGAAACGGGAGGGTAAAAATGGCTATTTTTAAGGGAATTGAGCTTTTAAAATGGACAATGTATACCTGAGCTTTAAGGAAACTGTGTACCTTTTTTGATTTTAAAGGGATTTTTTATTAAATTTCATAAGAGATGTTTTATATTACTTGTACATATGCCTTAAAGTAATCTTGTACCAATTCACTTTAGATATTTAAACCTTTCATGGACATTAGAGGATTTAGAAGGGTATTATGAAAAAAACGGTTTTAAAGCCCCGAATTTATGATATATCGTTTGCGAATTGGTAACATTTATAGGAATAAAGTACTTTGTAAAAAGAATAATTATGAAAATTGACTTGACATAAATGATGATGGTTTTTTTGCTTTTGAACACATAAATAGAAGAACCAGAATTGCCCCAATAGATTATGTATGGTTATGCGTGAGCTCGTTCTACTTTTAGTTTATATGCAAAGTAAGTTACCCTAGCTTTTAATGAAGAATATTATGGACAAATGCACAAGAAAAGTGAGATATTGACAATGCAAGTAATGTAATAAAGCGAAAAATTTCCCCGTATAATTGTGATAATAGTAAAATAAGTTTTGTATTTGATGAAAATTCTTGGGTTGTTATACGTACCTTGATTGATTTTCAACTGGTTTTATGGCAAGGTGAACAGTACCAATAGACCGACCCTGTATTTACTTAATCGGAGTTATAAGGATGGTATGGTTAGGTACATGTTCCCATGATCCCGCCAGAACCAGAGGGATCTACTCAGGGACAACTCACTAGTTAGTGTAGAAGTCCTTAGGTATGATTACAAAAGGAGTAATGTGAATAAGGGAATAGTGCGGACTGAGATGGAACTAGTACTGGAACATACCCAACAAGGTACTAGTAATGAAGTCTCGGTAAGCATTGAAGGGGTTAAAGAATGTAAAAGAAATGTTAAGATAAAGGGTGAAAAGAAAGCAGCCCTCCATTAACATTAGGCAAAAACCTTGTCAATACATATGCTGTCATAATCACATGGTTGATTGCTGACATGGAAAACAAGTATCATGGACCCAGTGATATGCTGCATAACCCTCCCTAGCCACTCAGAATCTCTCAAAAGATTTATGTTTCAATTGTCACGAAGACTTAACACGTAATCTACTGACTCTCTTACTCTGAGTTAGTCGGTATTGAAAAGGTGGCAGTCTGCTCCAGCCTCTGCTCACTTAAATCAAAACGCACTATTGAGTCTAGAGCCTAGAGATCATCGATAAATCTCGTTAGGACACTATTCCAATATACTTGTCTTTCACACACTGTGAAAACAAGGATTATCTTAAGAGTCCTATGCATTATCCTTGTAATATTGCTAGAACATCCGAGTGCTACGAAAGTATTCACAGTGAAGATGGAAATCCTGCTAGAGTCAACATCAAACAAGCTTTAGGTAGGTGACTTGTGAGATCCTTAATGGATCAAACTTGTGACACTGGGCATCGATTCGGTCCAGATTATGAATTGACGGAGGATGAATTTTGATAAAAGCTTAAAACTCTCGATGTGTTATAAAAATCACTTTTACTAGTGACACATCGATTGATTTTCAAATCAATTTTATATTCAATCGGTGAGATAGTAACTCACTGATTCACTCTTACCGTTCTATTAGTAGCAATACTATTAGTGAGGTAGCCTGCTTTGAGGTGTCCGGTAAAGAGATACTAGCAAGTACAGTGAATCTAATGCATCTGTGTTAGATGATCTAACACTTTGAGCTGGAAACCCTATCAAGGAGGTTCTTATAATGAATCTACCTGAACACAGGTACAAAATTTATACTGTAAAACGGTCCTCATAGAACCGAAGGTTAATGCAACCGAACTCTAACGAATGACAAAGCCATATTCGTCACCAAGCTTTATTGTTAACTGTTTTATTTCAGGATTACATAAAGATGGAGATGCAGATACCTCGTTCCAGCAGATTCAAGTTTATAGCCACATGCTCATACTCAAAGCTCAATGACTTTATAACATCAAGAAAGAATGACCCAAAGCTTCCGCAAACTTTGATATCAACGTCTTCTTTAGTATGTCAAAGATATAAAGTTATGTACTGATGAAGAATTACGAATATAAAGTCAAGCTTTCAAGATTGCAACAAGTATGAGCATGTCGGTCCAAAAGTCACGAGCACACAAAGTAAAAGATCACAAGATGATGATTAGAGATTAAGATTGGTTGATGATCTCAAGAATGTTCAAGATCACATACAAAGACAAGCCCAATGGAACAAGCTAAAGCTTAAAGTCAAAAGATCACTACATTTTGTACAAAGAAACCAATGAATGAAGAATCAAAGATTACGAGCTACTGTTATTAGATCAAGACATAGAATGCTAGAATTCAAATTGTATTTTCTAGGGTGACCTCCCTTAGGGGGAGATTGTTAGGTTTACGAAAAAGACTCAATCACCCCGTGTATTGTCTAGAATAGCATAGCTCGTAGTTTAATCGTTAGTATATGACTTATGGTGTTGGGTCGGGTCTTTACCCACATGTTAGCCTACTCCATAGCCTACTTAGGGCACTTAAACTCTTGTATTTAAACACCCTTTCCAGCCATGGGAAGGGTTGGTTGTTCAATTCATATTACACACACTTAAGGTGTTTTCTCTCACTAGCATATTCACTTTCTCTCTCTACAAGAAATCGGCCAGCCCATCATCTCTTGATTGTGTTATGATATCCAATATACTACAGAATCTCCTCCATTCAGGTTGCAGGTTGGTGAGAAACATGGTGTTATTCTCAATGTTTGCTCTCTTAAGCTTATGATGATTCATGTCATTAATGATATTATTCAACCGGAGAAAGGAGTCTTTAATTGATTCTTCTACTTTAGCTTTGGATGAATGATAGTTCCACAAAGTGTGTGTCTGCGAAGTCTAAACCTCTACATCCGCACCTTGATAAGTCTGCTTTAATGCATTCCACAAATCTTTAGAAGTTTGATATCGGCTTCATAGTGTGTAAGCTCTTTATCATTGAGATCCTCTTCCTCTTGCATCTTTATTTTTCCCTCATTAGTAGGATCAAGAATCTCTCTAAATACATAAGGACCCTCCTTCAATGATTTCAACAACAACCTTCTTTCCTTATACCCCATAAAGTAATTCATGAAATTCAAAGGCAATTGAACATAGTTTCCCCCATACAAGATTGGTGATCTTGCATCACTACCTACAGCTAAAGCATCATGCTGAGAATTATATATAGACATTGTAAGATCTTTGATGTTTGATTAAGTAATATTTAAAGGATTTGTTTGATTTCTTGATACGTGATGCTGGGATCTTACAAACTTTGTAATTTGAGTTTGATATAACTTTTGTTTGATATAACTTTTGCAATTCAACTTTAAAACAATTGTCGTGATGATAAAGTTTCTTATTTGAAACTCTCGCCTGACTAAAATCCAAGAAGTAAAAGTGTCGCATGATATATTGAATTAAAAGTCTCTTATCACTAGCTTTAGTATGATCACTTTTGTATGATGAACTTTCATATGATGTACTTTCATATGATATACTTTTGTATGATGGAGAACACAAAGTATCGCAGATAATATATTTAGATCAACGTTTCACATCACAAACACTAGATTGAACTCTCTAAAAGCTAGTTTCGTATGATAGATATTTTCTAAGTGTTTAGCCAAAACTTTCACATGGGTTTTGTATGAAAAGTCTCTCAAAATAAGTCTCTGATTTTAAAACCTTAATTTTGCAAAACTACTTTCGTATAAAAATCCTAAGAATGCGAACAAAAACTAAGTGTCGCAGAGATGTTTAGTGTGATAAAACCCAATTTATGTGAAGATAATGCATGTGAAACAATACATTTTACTAAAACTATGAGTAGGAGCTTTTTCAAAACATTTGTTTTTGAACCAAAACAAGAAATCCGATGATCTTAATGCAAAACTTAAGCCTTTGAAAACATAAAACACCTTTCTGACTATCTTTAACAAAAAAGCAACAACAATCTAACCTCTCAAATATCAAAATACCACGGTTATTGCTATAAAAAGTTTTTATAGAGAGAAAGACGTTTTAAACAAAAACACGACTAAAGATGCACCTAAATGACGATCTAACCCAGGCTATTGATTCTACATGAAGGATCTATAATCTAAGTTCTTAACGTAATTATAGGGAGATTGGGTTTGAACACAATATATACTAGAGAGAGAAAGTGAGAGAGAATGCAAAAGCCTCGCATGGCATCACTAGAAAACACACCTCAAAACCCTTGAGGTAGGGGGTATTTATCCTAACGTTCATAATCATACGAAACTCTTTCCCTCGAAACTATACAAGTGATGCGAGGGAAAAGGTGTCGCAAGCCAAACATAAGAAACTCCCTTAAACCTAACTTTCGCATCCTTAGAAAGGATGAGTGGTTTGGAGTTTCGAATTTATAAACTTACATGCTACATACTCAACAATACAAAAGTTGCATGAAAGACCTTATACTATTGAGTTACACTTTTTGGGTTCCAACAACATCATTAACACCAACACAAAATCTAACACAAATTCATTAAATATTATGATAAATCCTCAAACATAATATCCTTTTGACACCTAATTCCATTACTATTCATACAATCATATACTATCTTCGTCCCATAATTATTATCCGCTAACATAAAATACACAGTCAAGAAAAGCATCATCATTATAGTATTTTCTCTCCTACTTTTTGCACAATGATGATTTTACCTTAACCAATTAATTTATAACTTTTTAAAAATTTGTGATAATAACCTAAGGGTGATATGTTAAACTCAATTTAAATTCTCTATCTATTTTTGAAAGTAGATAATTAATTTAAGACGAACCAAAAAAGAAACATGTACAATAATTATGGGACGGAGAGACTACAGCCTAAGAAATATCACTAAGATGATTAACCCAACTTTGATCGGGGCTAAGCCTAAAACCAACCATACACATTGTGAGTTGTGTAGAATATATGCTAATTATATACGCGCGAAGAGTTTGTCTCATCAGATGTATAACACACTAAGATTCTTCCGGGCATCAATGTTTGTAGCTTATTAGTATAAATGGAAAGGATTCGAGCCGTTCGTGAAAAGTTTGGGATTCAATGGGTAAAAAGCTCGAACAAACTGAGCCTAAATGAGCTCGAGCCTAAATTTTGGGCTCATTTAATAATCGAGTTCGAGCCCGAGCATTATATATAAAGCTCGTTTAGGTTCGCGAGCCTAAACGAACGCTAAAAATATATACATATATATATATATAATTTATACATATAACAATGAATAAACGAGCTTAGAAAATAAAAGAGCTAGAGCCTAGTGTGATTAGCGAGCCATTGACCGTTAAATCCTTTGACACACCATAAAAGTTAGTCAAGCTCGAGCTTGTGAAAGTTTTCACGAGTCGATCTTGAGCTTAAAATACGAGGTATGAAACGAACTCGAACTCGATCTTTATATATGTAAACGAGCTGAGCTCGAGCTCTGATAGGCTCGAGCTTGACTCAGCTCGTTTCTACCCTTACTTAATAGTATAATGATAGTTTATAAACTGACAGGTTGTTAGATCATGTCCAAAAAGGGAAAAAAACATAGAGATGTGTTTACTTACAATTAGGCTATGTTTGGTTGAGGGATTTTAAGGGCTTATCAGGGCTTGGGCTTTTAAAATAAGTCGGCTTATTAAATAAGTCTCGTTTGTCACGCGAGCTTATGAGGCTTTTGAACCATAAATTACTTATATACCCACAAAAATAATTATAAGTCCCAGCCCCATAAAAGGGGCTAAAAACTTTAGCCTGAGGCTTTTGAACCATAAATTACTTATATACCCACAAAAATAACTAACATATACCAAAAATTCATTTAATTATGTCCGTTTTAGTAATTTTGCAATAATAAGCCCCGGCCCCAGCTCATTTGCCAAACAACTTTACAAAAATACAAATTTTAATTTCGGCTTATAATATAAGCCCTAGCCCCAGCTCCAGCCCTAGCCCCATCACAAGCCACAGCCCCAGCCCTAGCCTATTTCGCCAAACATACCCTTAAACAACTTTTTATAACGAGCTTCAGCTAAGACATGAATAATACTGTTTGGTTTGGATACTCCGATTGACGATGCCATTGATTCGAGTTCCATGGTTTTTGGTATTGCTTTGCACACACAAAATGAAGGTGGAATGGACAAAGTTTAGAAATTGGTCGAAATCCGGTAGTGGATGGTTGGAATTGGTCGAGTAGGTGGTGTTAGATGGTCACAATCCGGAAAAGATTATAAGTTTGTTAAAAAAATGAATGTACACACAATAACAAACTCAAATAGGAAGAACATAAGGATGTTTTAGTCAATTTATTCTGAAAGTGACGATATTATTTTAAAATTGAAAATATTTAAGAATTCTGGAAATAAGATAAAGTTTGCGTATATCATTCCATCTTAAAAAGTACGTTAAGTATTTTAGCTTTCATCCTATAATTAATTTTTTATTTGTTATATTATTTAAATTGATGATATGTGTTTATTCTTCTACTAATTATAAGTATATACTCCCTCCCTCCGTCTCAAAATTATTGTCCTCCGATAAAAAACACACAATTTAAAAAAAGTGCATTTATTACTGCTTTTTCTTTATTACTTTATGACAAAATGACAGTTTACCCTTAGCTAATTAATTAAAGTCTTCTTTGATAATAATTTAAAACAAGGATAATATAGTAAACTTGATCAAACTTCTTTATCTATTTTTAGTAGCGGACAATTAAATTAGGATATTTAAAAAAAAAACGTGGACAATAAAAATGGGACTAAGGGAATATACATTAAGTAGCACACCTAAAGAATGGTGACTTTTTTCACCAACTCCAACACATAATCTACGGATACGTTCATTGAGATTATCGGTCCACTACAAAGTTAGTCTTTAATGACTAACCTTGCAACGGAATGCTAACAAAAGGACTATTTTTGTAAAATTTTCCAGAATTCCAACACATAATTTACGAAAATAGTCTTTGAGGTTATCGGTCCACTGTAAAGTTAGTCATTAATGACTAACTTTGCAACAGAACACGAACCCAATGACTATTTGCGTAAATGTTTTCATAAACAATTTACGAAAATAGTCTTTGGGGTTACTGGTCTCTTGCAAAGTTAGCCCTCAATGACTAACTTAATATTCGAAAATAGTACTTAGGTTATTGTTTTGTTGCAAAGTTAGTGCTTAACGTAAAACCATGCGCTCCGCAGCGCGGGTGAAAAACTTCGTTCTTACAAATAATTAAAAAGTCTTCTTAACCACAGCCGTGTTAGTTATAGGTAAGCTTACTTTTCAAATCCAATCATGGAAAAAACTCTTTGTTAAATCGGATCAAAGAATTACAATAACTCAACTTGACTTCTACATATATACAAAGTCTTTGAGTCATCTAGTGGAAAATTTGGGCCGTCATACTCATGGAGACCCGAGGTGCTGCCAAAATACCAAAATAATTATGATTTATGTCGTTGTTGCCCTTCTATTACGTTTCGTGTTTGTTGGTCTCGTTGAACCCATTTAACGTGATTATAACTTATTAAGTTAAATCACTTACCATGGTGTATGAAGTTAGTTTAAATGTATAACGTATAAACAACGCAAACAGTTTAAGCGAACAAAGTTCAACATAAACTCTCAGATTCTCTAAAGATTAAATGAACAAATTTTGACCATTCATTTTTCATCAAATTAAGAAAACTCAATTTCATCATTCTTTTTAGAAAATAAATAACAACACTAAAAAATAAATCTAGAGAGAAAAATCGTCGAAAGCATAACGGAGTGCCCGTCTACTGAAAGATAAAAAAAGTTCTCGTCGTGATTGTGTACTTTTCGTAGCTTGACAATTCAATGTTTTCAAGATATTTTATTTTAAAAAAAATGTGAAAAATGAGTTTTTTTGTTGCTGAAAAAATAAATGCCTATGATTTACCCATTTGATCAATAAAGAATTTCTGATCTATGTTGATCTCACCTCTAGTATAAACAATATAACACTAAATAATTTTACAACCATTTAAATTCTTATTAGTAATAAATCAAAAAAATTACTATGATTGTTCGCGAAATAACAATCAAACTTGAATGACAATGTATAATGATTTCCTCACTTTCTTAAACACAAACCAAAGTTATGTGTTTGAGTTTTGAAATTGGTCGAAACTCGGTGGTGGATGGTTGGAATTGGTCGAGTAAGTGGTGTTGGATGGTCACAATCAGGAAAGATTATAATTTCTTTTAACAAAAAAATGTACACACAATAACAAACTCAAATACGAAGAACATAAGGATGTTTTAGTCAATTTATTCTGAAAGTGACGATATTATTTAAAAATTGAAAATATGTAAGAATTCTGATCGTTCCATCTTAAAAAGTACGTTAAGTATTTTAGCTTTCATCCTATAATTAATTTTTTATTTGTTATATTATTTAATTTGATGATATGTGTTTATTCTTCTACTAATTATAAGTATATACTCTCTCTCTCCGTCTCAAAATTATTGTCCCCCGACAAAAAACACATAGTTTAAAAAAAATGCATTTATTACTGCTTTTTCTTTATTACTTTATGACAAAACGACAGTTTACCCGTAGCAAATTAATTAAAGTCTTTTTTAAAGTTTTTAATAATAATTTAAAACAAGGATAATATAATAAACTTTATCAAACTTCTTTATCTATTTTTAGTAGTGGTCAATTAAATTGGGATATTTAAAAAAAACGTGGACAATAAAAATGAGACAAAATGAATATACATTAAGTAGCACACCTAAAGAATGGTGACTTTTTTCACCAACTCCAACACATAATCTACGGATACGTTCATTGAGATTATCGGTCCACTACAAAGTTAGTCTTTAATGACTAACTTTGCAACGGAATGCAAACAAAAGGACTATTTTGTAAAATTTTCCAGAATTCCAACACATAATTTACGAAAATAGTCTTTGAGGTTATCGGTCCATTGTAAAGTTAGTCATTAATGACTAACTTTGCAACAGAACACGAACCCAATGACTATTTGCGTAAAAGTTTTCATAAACAATTTACAAAAATAGTATTTGGGGTTACCGGTCTCTTGCAAAGTTAGCCCTCAATGACTAAATTAATAATCGAAAATGGTACTTAGGTTATTGTTTTGTTGCAAAGTTAGTGCTTAACGTAAAACTACGCGCTCCGCAGCGCGGGTGAAAAACTTCGTTCTTACAAATAATTAAAAAGTCTTCTTAACCACAGCCGTGTTAGTTATAGGTAAGCTTACTTTTCAAATCCAATCATGGAAAAAACTCCTTGTTAAATCGGATCAAAGAATTACAATAACTCAACTTGACTTCTACATATATACAAAGTCTTTGAGTCATCTAGTGGAAAAATTGGGCTGTCATACTCATGGAGGCCTGAGGCGCTGCCAAAATACCAAAATACCAAAATAATTATGATTTAAGTCGTTGTTGCCCTTCTATCACGTTTCGTGTTTGTTGGTCTCGTTGAACCCATTTAACATGATTATAACTTATTAAGTTAAATCACTTACCATGGTGTATGAAGTTCGTATAACGTATAAACAACGCAAACAGTTTAAGCGAACAAAGTTCAACATAAACTCTCAGATTCTCTAAAGATTAAATGAACAA